>PVIU01006448.1:0-101650 GCA_004026605.1 Ondatra zibethicus
TATGCATTGTGTGCATACAGGAACCATAGAGGCTAAAAGGCTTCAAATCCCCCTGGAACTGGAGTTACAGACTGTTGTGAATCACCATGTTGTTGCTAGAAATCAAACTTGGGGCTTCTGCAAGAGCAGCCAGTGCCGTTAACTCCTGGGGTCATGACATTTCCAGTTGCTTTCTCTACTCCTGCTTGTGTTTTGAAGATGTCTTTCAGCTTCTTGCTCCAGAAACCATGTTCTGCCTGTGCAATCATGGACTCTCATCACTCCAGAACTGTGAGCTAAAATAAACTCCTTCTTTCTTAAGTTGTCTTGGCCACAGTGTTATCATACCAGAAAAGGAACATAGGTTCTGGGGACTGAATTCAGATTTCCAGGTTTATAGTAGTATATTATTTGTGTTTTAATAAATAAAGCTTGCCTGAAGATCAGAGGGCAAAGCAGTCATACTAGTCAGCCATACAGTCCAGGTAGTGGTGGCACACACTTAATTCCAGGATTTGGGAGACAGAGGCAGACATATCTCTGTGGCTACCCTGGGCTACACAGGATCCAAAACAGATCCAGGTGATGGTGGTGTATATCTTTAAGCCCAGTGTTTGAGAGTCACATATTTTTGTTTTGTTTTGTTTTTGAGACAGGGTTTCCCTGTAGCTTTGGAGCCTGTCCTGGAACTCTAGCTCTTGTAGACCAGACTGGGCTTGAACTCACAGAGATTGCCTACTTCTACATCCTGAGTGCTGGGATTAAAGGTGTGCACAAAAAGTGTGTGCTAGGAGTCACACACTTTTAATCCCAGCACTAGGGAGAGGGAGACAGGACCGATATGGCTGGGCAGAGAGAGGAAGATAAAGGGGAAGAGACAGGAACTCAGTGGAGTGTGGAGTCTGAGGATTCGTGAAGACAGGATCTAGCTCCTCCAGTCAGAAGATTTGGTAGAGGTAAAAGGTCTCTAGTGGTTGGCTGCTTTGCTTTTCTGATCTTCAGGTTGATCCCCAATATCTGTCTCTGGGTTTTTACTATTCGTGTTACACAGGTTTGGATGGAGCCTTTTTCTGCTGAGCCATCCTACTCACAACTCCTACCCAGAACACTGTACTTTCTAATGCAGTATTAATAAAAGCCGGGTTCTCATTTAGAATTGATAAAATGTCCTAGTTTGAAGATGTGTATCTTGAAAAGATGAGTGATTATTTTTCTTACAGCAACTGGAGAGAGTCTCTGCAAGTCATTTACATAACATCATTGAATTTTATTGTGCTATGCCAGGGTAAACAAAACCTAACACCTGGAAGCTAAGGAATGAACTGGTGCTTCGCACTGCAATTTTAGAATTTCGGCATGACATTAATACATGGCAACACAGAATAGCTGCCTCCTGTTGGCAAATGTCCTGACTCCCTTGTCCACTGTGCCTTATTGGCTTTCCCTTAGTATGGGCTATACTCCCATATTCAAGTGTGCTTTAGTATATACTGTTTGAGACAGTTAAGAACTGCCTTCAAATAAACATGCTTTAAAAAAAAAAAGATTCATTGAATCAACCAAAAAGTACTCCTGACTTCTACATGACTTTACAAATGAGGGCAGGCACCACACCTGTTTTACACACCACGATGTCTTAGGCTGTTATGTCTTAGATGGTTCTATGGCCTGTTAACTAGAAGGGCAGTGTTCAAGGACCTCAGTGATACGTCCTCACTCAGTCCCCAAGAAAATATATCCAAGGGAATGGAAGACTCATTTTGAATGGGACCACTTCTAGGTTCCATGATGAACACACTTCTTAGCTCCAAGTGACTTCATTTCCATGTTTAGAGAATGCAAATAAATGAAGCACTGAGTAGTGAATCTTAATGAGATATTAGAAAGCTGACAGATTAGTTTCACATGAATTCATGTTTTCCTAAGCTTCTTAAAAATTATAGTGAAGCAATCTTTAAAATCTTGCATCCTTCCCTAGAAAAATGGGGTAAAGGCCAAGCATAGTGGCACATGCCTTTAAACCTAGCACTTGGGAAGCAGAGGCAGGTGGATCTCTGAGTTCAGGGCCAACCTAATAGAGTGAGTTCCAGGATAGCCAGGATTACACAGGGAATCCTTGTCTTGAAAAACAAAAACAAACAAAAAAATCAGGAAAAGAAATATGTGGTAAATAAGGGAGTTAGTGCTACATGATGTTAAGGGTCAGAAAGATGATGAAAAAAATCCAATAAGGAAAGCCGGGAACCTGCCTTTTCTCTAAAGAAGTTGTCTCCAAGTCTTGAGGTCATTCACAAGGAGTTGGGCCAGGAGCAATCTCTTCCTACTCCAGGCCACCATAGGACATCTAAACTGGAAAACTCCAAACACAGCTGACAGTTTGGGTCCCATTTAGTCACCAGAGGACACACCCGACTGATAACTGTATCCCTGTTTGACACTCAGCATGCAGGGAGCTGAACCTTCACTCACAGGCAGATAACAGAAGGGTTCCCCACTATCCAACTGGAAAGCCCTAGGAACTGACTTCCAGGGTTTTCAACAGTCTGGAAAGGAACAAAACCAACACACTGCCCTTCCATCCATGTTCAGAACCTGAAAGCCTGACATGAAGAGAGAATAAAGACAGATCAAAACAAAGAAAAAGGAAAAAATAGAAAAAATTAAAAAGTTAGCATAGTCAGGGAGTAAAGCAGTCATCAAACAAGTGCTACAATAAATACAGACTTCTGGGGTGAGTAGAGGACAGAAGGAAATTTAAGAAGGATGGCAATAATGAAAGAGTAAAAAGTAAAGGTGAAGAAATTTCTCAGAAACTACAGTAAGAAAGAAAATTAAACAGGGGTGGGATTAGAGCAGGGGGAAGGCAGCAGGACATCCCTCCCCAGTGAAGTCTCCACTAGTGCTAAATCTACTCACACCTCCCCACCCTGGCCATCTCACTCCTGATTCAGTTTCCTATGTGGCACAATACTAATTTTTCACTCAAAAAATGCAAAACCATCTTTCATTCATGGGTGTTTCCAAGATCAGTAAGATATCTTAGTGTGAAACAGGCTATATTTAATGAATGAGATGGGGGAGGTCCCCTAAAAGTACAAGACAGGAATTTCCATCTAGAAAGGTACTACCAAATGCACACAAAAACGACTGAAAACTTCCTATACACCAGAAGCAGAAGATTCTAGAAGCTTGTAGTGTTTACAAACCAGAGATACCCGACCAGAATGTCCTCAAACTTCTAAGTAACAGGTTGGGAAAGTAAAAGACAATGAACAAATAATTCCTCACCTAGAATGTATTCCCAGGCAAACCCTCAGACAAGCCCAAATGTAGACTGTGAGCATCACTTGCAGTCTTTAGGGGTCTACAGTAGCTCTTCGCAGAACCCTTCAGTAATAAAGCTACTGAAGGAAGTATGCCACCTGAGCAAGAATGAAGTCTCTGCAGTAGGTTGCCTGTCTAGGCTGATGAAACCAGATATCCCAGCAGTGGGATATCATGTGCAGGAAGCAGGTATTCTCACCAGGAGGGCAGAGGCACTCCCAGGATGACAGCTGACATCAACTCTCGATTGACTAGGGAGACATTACATTAAAGGGGTAAGAAGTAACCCACTAACTCCTGTGGAAATGTATACAAAGGGGCTCTCAAAATGAATCTGAGAATTAGCACCCAGTCCAAGCCTAGTGATAGTGACATGTCTTCAGGAAACACAAAAGGTAAACTGTATTTACAAACAGCTACATGTAAATAAGTACTGGACTTGGGGGAGGAATGTGCTAGGGGTTCTTTGGGGCAGAATTTGTTTAAAAGATGCGTTGCATCTGTTCATGTTGCGGGATATTTGTTCAACTATGTGAAGATGTGCTGCATTTGTTTTATTATGTAAAGATGTGTTGTGTCGTTTTTCCCTGCCTGCCTAAGGCACCTGACTGATTTAGTAAAAAGTTGAACAACCAATAGTGTGGGAGAAAATATGGGCAGGTCTTCCAGAGAGGGAGAGTAAGTAGAAAGAGGGATTTAGGGTCAGGGGACAAAGAAAAGGAGACAACAGTGAGATGCCAGGGGCCAGACAGTCAGACAGCCCCGAGGCAAAATGTAGATGAACAGAAACTGGTTAAATTAACTTAAAAAAGATAGTGGGACAAGCCTAAGCTATAAGGCTGAGCATTCATAATTAATAAGTTTTCGTGTCTTTATTTGGGAGCTGTAGACCCAAAGAAAAATTCCAACTATAAGTACTGCAGTCTTTCACAGGCCACTTAACCTTATACAGGTACAGTACTTAAAAAGAGAAAAGTGGGGGAGAAAAAGACCCCTGTATAATCCCAGCACCAGAGGGGCTGAGTGGGGAGGGCTACAAGCTGAAGGGCAGCCTGAGCTACACAGTGAGACCCTGAATAAAAAACAAACAAAAAACTAATTTTCAGAAAAATTTCCTGCCTTCCCAATCTTCTGTTGTTTTCTCATTCACAGTACCAGTTCTTGAAATGTGATGGTGGCAGACATTGGTGCCACTAACCCAAGGAGGAGGAGGAACTTTGAAGAATTGAAGAGTACTTTGAAATAGTTTTATTGGCTCATAAGACCTTTGCATATAAAAAAAATACCCAAATCACTATGCAGTATTAAATCACAATTACATTTTCTTTTACCAATTGGAACTACCCAGAATATACATTTTTTAAAAGAAAAAAAAAGCCTACTGAACAGAATTTTGAAATGACATTATGACTTAAATACTATGACAAAATAGATAATTCCTTATAACATTAAGTAATTGCACAAAGCTGCCAGGTATTTTCATAAGCATAATCATTGCACAGAGTGCAAATGAACACAATTTCAATGGTACACATTTAGCTGAAGAACCACCTCCACCTATGGAACTCTTAATATCTGGCACAAAATGTTGGTCTGTTTTAACTTTTCCCAGCCAACCATCTCCAAGACCCAGTGACTTCTGGCCTTCCTCAGGTACAAGCATCCTACTCATGGCCTAAAAGTCAACACCGCCTCTGCTTGAAGAAGTCAATTCCTCTTAGCTCCTCAGGCAAGTAGTCCTGGTCCACAGGCTCACTGTACATGGGGTTGTACTTGTAGCCTTTGCCATAGCCCAAATCCTTCATCAGCCTGGTGGGTGCATTCCTCAGGTGCAGGGGTACGGGAGGCAGGGGCCCCTGATGATTCCGTAGACAGGCTTTCACATTGTTGTAGGCACTGTACACCTCAATGGATTTGGGGGCTCTGGCAAAATACACCACACACTGGGCCAGAAGCACCTAGGACACAGAAGGGCATGTCACCAGGAAGATGCCACAAAGTTTATGTTTGGCATAGTACTTTATGATCTCTACTAGTTAATTCTTAGATGATTCCCACGTTTGTTTTTAAATTAATTTTTATACTTCCACATCCTTTTACTGAGTCTGGACAATTAATTTACAAATGTAGAAAAAGTCCTATGAGGTGAGAGGGAAGCTAGACCAGCGGTTCTCATGTAACCTAAGGACTTTTCACTAAATCAAATATTTCTTAGGTACTGATTCATAAAATAAATGACTGGAAAAGCTGTACTGCATGGAGGTAAATCTGCAATTCCCTGTCCCCAGAAAGCCTGAACACTTCTGAGCCTCAGGACTCCTGAGGACAGTTTGAAAACATGACCTTGTTTCTGGTGATAGTCCTATAATCTCAGTCACTTAGGAGGCTGAGGAAGGAAGGGCTCAGGTTCAAGGGCTAGAGAATGGGCTTAGAACAATTTTGAGCAATTTCTAAGACCCTGTTTCAAAAAGTTAAAACAGATATAACACAGTGGTAGAGCATTTGACTAGCATGTATGAGTTCTGGGTACAAATCCAATGTTATAAAAAACAAAGTCAAACCACAACCTCATTGATAGGGAAGTTCTCGTTTCTCTAGGAAGTTAATATTCTATGAAGTTCAAAAGCTAAGGGGCTTGCTCAGTAGGCCTAACATACCAGTGATGAAGGCAGGAATTACATTCAGATCCACAAAGGACAGGACACAAAACAAAACAGATTTGCAAAGAACTCAGCTGGTATCTTACCTCACACTCGGGCATGCCTATAAAGTGACAGCCTTGGTAGGCAGCAACTGCTTGTGCTAATGCTGATGGATCTGCCAAGCCTGTCACGCATAAAGAGACAAGGTAAAGAAGTTTAAGTCACAGCACTGTGAGTGTGCAACCAGCAACCGCTACTGCATGTAGACTTAGGAACAGAACACCCAACACATTTACACCAATTTACCTCTGAAATCCAACCACATTAAGCAAGAACTATTTAGAGTTACTGTTGTTGTCAAAAATGGTCTCTTGTGGATAAACACATTCTAGTAAGAAAACAGAGACTACATATGACAAACAGAAGGTGCAAAGGTCATAAAGTCATCCACAAGGTTTTAGGTAAATATAAATTCTAGAAGATTAAGAAGAGGAAAACTTTTCTGATCTTTGTCTTGAATGGTATCTAGAATCTTCCATTTCTATCACAAGAACTATCCAATGAAAACCTTAACATTTGGCTGCAAAGCTAACCAGAAAATCATCTTGCATTTCGATATTCTGAAAGATCTTGAAAGATCATTCCCAAAGGAGAAACAGAATCAGTAACTCTCTGAACACAGTCAAAGCACATGCTCCTGAAGAAACAGAGCACTGAGCTCATGACAAGTCTTTCCTTTTATGCCTACTCTGCATGATTCCATGGCATTCTTGGTCCAAGAGTAGCATATACCAACTCTCACAACCCTCACGGACTCTTCTCCACTCACCAATGTCTTCGCTGGCAAACCTCACAAGTCTCCTGGCCACGTAGAGTGGGTCTTCCCCTCCCTCAAGCATCCGTGCCAGCCAGTACAGGGAGGCATTCTGGTCAGAGCCACGCATAGCCTTGTGTAGGGCAGAGATGCAGTTGTAGTGCTCTTCTCCTGTACACCAGAGAGAACACTGTCACATGGCTGCCTGTGTGCCCACCTGACATACAAAGTAGCACTAAACAGGCCCCAGGTATGTTGGGGAAGGCAGGCATGACAGCTGCCTTCTAGCTGTATTCAATGAAGTAAAACCCGGATTAGCCCCAGAGGAGCTCACTCAGGGCCCCATGACTGTTTCATAGCACAGTCTTGTTCAGAGAAACTCCTGGTGGTTGCACACACTGACAGCACAGAGACATAGCCGGCATAGGGTAGGGAGAGACACAGAGGACTGACAGAGACGAGAGAGGTGGGAGACAGAGTCTCATGTCCTGGTTCCATCTTCTGCTCCCACAGTCTATTTGAGTAAAACTGACTGGACCTAGTCAGAGGCATCAGAATGGAGGCAAAGTAGCAGGGACAGCTGTTAAAGCCCATTTGTTCCTCAGCGTCATTGCCAGCTGACACCCTGGTATCTGAAGCCCATGGTCATTAAACCGCAGACTGTGAGGACACTTGTGAGGCAGGATCTCAGGAGACTGGCAAATGATCTAATGGTTCTTATCCTGAAAGTACTGTAGCTCCACCCTGACCAGTGGCCTCAGCCCATCCTTAATCCTCGATTCACAGATAAATCAGCAAAATGTACTTTAGAAAAACCATTTAAGCAGAGGATATTAAAGCTAACGGTAGTCAAAAATAAGCAGTGCTCTGTAGACATGTTTCATGCCTTTCTGACCATCGTTTCATGTACGTTTAAGGACATGACACCTGAGAAGGCAGAGTACACTGGCCCTAAGTCCTTACAGAGAAGCACCTGCTTTGTGGCCATCATGAGTTACAATGTGACTGTGTTCTGATAGGCACAGCACTGTGGCTCCAGGAACAAATCCCAGCAGCTGCTAAGATGACATTTGGTCTTCAAATAGAATGACAAGAAACTGGTCTACCAAAGAGAAAATAGCTCTTAGGCTGATTGCAGGGCCCCAAAACTCCAATTCCTAAGGAAACCCAAGCTAGATTAATGGCATGAGCCCAGTCACTAAACTTTTATGAGTAAGCAGTGTCCCTCACCTGGGGCTTCTCCAGTGAAATGAGCCATGAACCCTGCCTGGATGGAAGTGATCTACATGGCTTTGGCCCCTTTTCTGCGTCTTCTCTACAGGGCAGGGCCTAACATTGGGAAGGGACAGGCAGCTACCTCTAGCCCACTACCTATCTTTCAATCCCATACTCTCTCAGGTTACTCATCTTTACTGGGTTAACACAGGAGGTATCAACTGGTACAGCGAACCCGAGGTAATCTGGACTTGAACCTCAAACTCACTATCAGTGCAGCCTTTGGCAAATTTTCTATGCTTCAGGACTCTCATTGGGTAAAATGGGATTGTTTTAAACACACAGGCCATGTACAGAGCAAGAACTACAGAAGAACTAACTATAACTGCTAGCATTAATCACTAGCTTACACTAAAAATAATTCCACTTTTGCTTTTATGATATACTGCCTGAGAGTTGGAAATTTCATATTATTAATCTAAAAGCACAAGGTCAATACAGGGCAGACCATCTGTTATCACTCAAAAATTTTTTCACTCTGATGTAGAAACATTTGAACTACTTCCTAGATCCTACTAGTGAACAACTGTTTTGTTTGTGACATTAAAAGAAATAATAATAAAAAACCCTCTAATGGTAAGGTTTTATTTTTTGGTTTTGTCTCATCAGTTATAAAAAGTCCCAAGAGTCTAAGCTAACACATTTCCAGGGCAATGGTTCTACAGTTCTTATTTATAGAGCAATCAGTAAAAGCACATTTCTTGAGAATGTAAATTATATTTATGTGTGTCTGACAATCCCCTGTGGAACAGACATGCTGGCATGGGCGGGTAGTGGGAGCACACCGGTATTAGAAGGACACATGCATGGGGTCCTCAAGGTTGTGCTCCCACACAGCTTCCACTGCCTTCAGCTCCTCCTGGGACAGGGAAGCGCCAGAAAGATGATCCCTCATACGCGGCTCCCTAGGGCTGATGCCTCCAAGAGTGACTCCTCTCAGTAACATGGTCTAGGCAGAGTGACCTTAGAGACTCCACCGTGAGGTGGACAGAGGCATATGCAAGCAGTGAGAAAGCACATTTTGGGAAGTAGATAAAACTGGATTTGAGGATCAGTTTTTAGCACATGCTTTTGAACTGAGAATTTTATGGGAAGTAGGGATAATATTAATAAGCTACCTTCTAAGGTTGTTTTGGAAATCTAGAAAAAACTGTAAAGCACTCAATTATCATTCATAAACATTCTATGGATTTTAACCTGGTAAGTTAGGGGCCTGATAAGTGTAAAAGATGGTCCAGTTAAAGGAAAGGCTCTTCTGGGACACTCACAAGGGGGAGATGAAGGCCACTGCTACTGAGCCTCCAGAAGGCATAAGAATCTGTTCACTTCTGAAAAATGCGATGGAGAGCATGTGAAAAGGCCCCTGGCTGAGGCCACACCCAGCACCACACACGTGGGACAGGGGTGCTCAATGTGTCCTTAGCACTATTTTCAGCACACAGTACTATCAGGTAGGGGTGCTTTGGTCACTCAGCATGTGCAGCCAGCTCACTCATTCATGAAAAGCAGTGGCCAGGACCAGAGTCATTATCCAGTCCCTCCCCAATTCTCTAGCCAGTAAGAACTCTCATCATCAAGAAATACCAGAATGGAGACACAGTCAACGAGACCTGGAAGGCTCAATTACCAACTTCTGTTTCTGGCAGGACTTTTAAAGACATGGACATAGTTATGCAACATGATACTAGTACTGAGAGTCACACAAATGTTCTACGATAGAGTTCTGCCTGATCTACAGTAAGTCATCTTCACTTCTACGTTTTATAAAAAGCTGTAAATATGCTATGCTTATATTTAATATTGCCAGCTCACAGATTAATAAGAATTGGGATATTTGCTATCTATAAGCATGTTTCTATACAAATAGTTAGCGCACACTGCAAAATTAACCACTTTGAGGCTACTGGAAAACTATCAAAATCCTTGTAAATTTACCTTTTAGACTAAAAATGGAGGATTTCAACTCTCTAATAAACCTTACTTACTGTCTTTGTCTTTGTAAATGATCACAAGAATCACTGTCAAATGAATTCATATGCTTTCTTTTCAAACTGCTATGTTCTACCAGGTGCTACCAGACAGCAAGGGAAATCTGTATCTAACAACCTTACAAGATGAAGCCTCCAATTTCAAACTCCCAAGCTCTTCTTGATTCTTAATCAAGGCAGCTTATTTTATGCTTGTTTTCAGAAAGGTCAGCCCTGTGTGTGAGGCTTACTTCTATTACAATATGCAGATCAAATTAAGAATCTGATGTATGCTTTGGGCTGGCTTAAGATTACAGGCTGGAAATGAGCAGCAGACATACACTTGTTCCCGCACTTCTACAGTTCCCCTATCTCAATTCCTCACCTGCGCGGTCATATAAAATGTGGGACCGCTGGAGGCCTTCTTTCACATCATTCTCGGTGATTAGAACTCGGCTCGGGGAATAGGTTTGACCACTCTTCTTACAGAACATCTTTCTAGAGCTCAGCCTGGCCAGCACTGCCAGTTGCAGTCCATTCAAGCCAGTCCGTGCGTCACCATCACTGAGGTAAGCCAGCGTGTCCACTGCTTTATCTTCTATGAAGACAGAGGGCCTGCAACAGAAACCAGGGTTCGTTACCAGCACATTCAAGTCACACCTCGTTTTGCAGCACATGTTAATTAAACTTTAGCTTCAGTAAGCACTCTAGTTCAAAGGTTTTACTATTTACTCTGAATTCATATTAACCTAGATACCTAAGCATTTTTTAGACTAAGAACTGACCAGATTTCCTAAGTCCTGAGGGTATGCCAGTATACTTTACCAGTCAGGAGCTACAGGGTAGCTCACTCTATCTCACAGGTTGAAGCAATCACATTCTATCTTATGAGCCACAGAAGACCACACTGCACAAGTTCCTTTACACAAGCTTGTACAAAGTAGGATAAAAATATTATGCAAAGTCAATGTGACAAGTGGGCTATATGTTTTTAACCTATAGAACAGTGAAAACTACTAGACATGCTAGTACATCATTGTGGTGATATTTTGTTTGTGCTCTAACAAATAAAGCTTGCCTGAAAATCAGAGGGTGGAGCTAGCCACTAGTTAACCGTAAAGGCCAGGCAGTGATGGCACACACCTTTAATCCCAGCACTTGGGAGGAAGCAGTACGATCAGGAGTTCAAAGCTACACTGGGCTACACGAGATCTGACCAGTCAAAAAAGAGAAATAGAGCTCACTCCTCGGATCCCAGCACTAGGTAGGTAGAGACAGGAAGTGAAATGGCTGGGCAGAGAGGAACATAAGACAGGAGGAGACAGGAGCTCAGCCTCTTTCAGGCTGAGGATGTGGCGAGATAAAGCTGTGGCTTGCTCCTTTGTCTCTCTGATCTTTCAGCATTTACCCCTATATCTGACTCTGGGTTTTTATTATTAAGACCAATTAGAATTTGTGCTATACCTCATGGTAGTGTATGGAAAGCCTATTTCAAGGGTCATCCACATCTGATGACATAGGATACTCAGATCACCTTCAGACAGGGTAAAAACAGCATCACAGTAGAATACTCTCTAATCAGAAGGCCCAAATCCCCCATCTTACAAACAAAGATCTTAATTGCTCTGGCACAGCAGACCAAGGAAGAGGTCTTTGGAATTTTAGCTGTGGCATTTTTAGATGGCAGCGTGTCACTTTCTGTGGGTACCGATCATGTAAAATCTGCCCAGTGCAGTAAAGAGCAGCAGGTACTTCACACTCTCCTGGGAAATGATTAGAAGACTCCCCAGAATTTGGGTAAACCTGCTAAATTTAAATTAGGACTAAAATTTATACCAACATTTATTCATTTACACATTTTTTTTTTTTTAAAGACAGGGACTCTCTAGGCAGACCAATGTAGCCTTAACTTATAGCAATCTGCCCACCTGATCCCCAGTGCTGGGATTACAGGCTTCTGTCATTTGGTCTAGACACAAACACACTTCTAAGTTCAGACACCAAAAGGGAAGTCAAACTACGATTACTTTTCAAGCCTGATTTAGTAAATTTTCTCTTCCCAATCTAGTTAGCCATCCAACTCATTTCATTATTTAAGATTTTTTCTGATTGAGTGGCTAGTTGTATTTTTTCAAAGAAAAATATGCTTTTTAAAATTTACAGTTCATTCTTGTCATTTCCAGTCTCTGGTTGAAATTATTTATAGTAACAGTAAGTCCTGACCACAGCTGTCCAAACTAGTTAACTGGGAAGCAGTGCCCCGTGAACTGGGCTGGTCTGAGAAAGGGTCTTGAAGGGGAAGAGAGGACCCTGTTTGTCTGCTGTGGTCAACATAGTTTGTTACTACCCACCCACCCACAAAAGTGATCAGTCAACCTCCATTTCACTCATGGAAAGATCTGTGTTTAATGTTTTAAAAACAGCCTCATGGGAGAGAGATAGGAGAACTAGAAACAACAAAAGCTCACCGAAATTTACTTGAGAAAAGCCATAATGAAACTTAATCATTTGTACAGTAATAAAATAATGTCAAAAGTATGGCATTCTGCCAGGTAGTAGTGGTGCACGCCATTAGTCACAGCACTTTGGAGGCAGAGACAGGTGGATCTCAGGTGAGTTTGAGGCCAGCCTGGTCTACAAAGCAAGTTCTAGGACAGCCAAGACTGTTACACAGAGAAACCATGTCTCGGAAAACAAAAACAAAAACAAAGATATTCTTTTCTTCACCAAAGGTGTCCCAGATTTCTAGCTATTCATTATGTGTCTTGGGGTTTCTATTGTTGGGATTAAACACCATGACCAAATGCACCTTGAAGAAGAAAGGGTTTATTTCATCTTATACTTCTAAGTAATAGTCCATCATTAAGGAAAATAAGGACAGGACATCAAGACAGGAACTGAAACACAGGTCATGGAGGAATACTGCTTACTGGCTTGCTCTCCATGGTTTCCTCAGCCTGTTTTCTTATACAACTGCACTGTCTCCCATGGGCTGGGCCCTCCCATATCTATCATTAATCAAAAAACTCTATAGAGGTTGCCTAGAGGCAGGCAGTCTCTCCACCCCTTTCCCAAATGACTCCAGTGTCAAGCTGACCAAGCAGCAAAAGCACTACAGTTCTCCTCATGCAGCTTCCTAGCACTGTTTCCTTCTCATCCTCTTAACCACCTGAGCCCCACAGCCCTAGTGACTGGCCTTCTCCCTCTCTAAAGGCAGCTCCAACCAGCAGACACATCACTAGAAGAGTCAACACACATTTAGACTACACCATTAGCATTCTGTAGAGCCTAGGAAACATTCTCAGCTAGAAATGGGATTTTCTGGAAGATGAATTAAAAGAAAATCAGAAGACACACACTAAAGAGAACGTGTAAAGCAAAGACCAGAATCAGAGGTGTATAGCCCACTGTGCCTGAGTGGGAAGGGCATGCCAAGGAAGAAAGGGCTGGGAGGAACAAAACCACCTAAATACCTACTTTTGGCCTTGGAACTAATAAAAGCAATGCCTATGCCTCCCATCTCCTAGGAAATCTTCCTAGCAACACAAAAGTGGGAGCCCTACACTATGAGGTGTACTGTTGATCACCATTTTCGTGTCAGCATCCCCAAACACTGAGTACAATATTAGAGAATGTCATTCCTATTTCCACAAACTGGAGAGAACAACCACATTGTCATTTGTTAATTTTCCTTATGATTCAACCAGCCATCAACAGTATAGCCAATTTTGAAAACAAAGTTGGGATCATACCGTATAGTTTTATATTCTTCAAATAAATAACTGCTCAGATGGCATTTCTAAAAAAAATACAGATTACATTAAATCTACAAAAAGTCAAAGAGATAGAAACCACACATTGCTGGACTACGTTAAAATTAGCACTGTGGCATATGACCCTACCAGGAGTATGTCCTTTAATGTTCCAGAGATTTTTTTTTTTTTTTTTGGTTTTTTGAGACAGGGTTCCTCTGCAGCTTTGGAACCAGTCCTGGAACTAGCTCTTGTAGACCAGGCTGGTCTCGAACACACAGAGATCCGCCTGCCTCTGCCTCCCGAGTGCTGGGATTAAAGGCATGCGCCACCACCGCCCGGCATTTCAGAGATTTATAAATAGCATGCTGACTAGGACTTCAAGAGTGGACATGGGAATTTTTCTGTTAGGAAAATCAGGACCCTACTTTAGACATTTAAACTCTCAACCAAAGTGTATGTGTGTGGACACATGTGCAGGTGCATATGGAAGCCTGAAGTCGATACCTAGTCTATTCTTCACCTTATATACTGAACACAGAGCTTGCCTGTGGGGCTAATCTAGCTGTCTATCGTTACAGGCAAGAGCACCACACCAGGTTCTAAAGCATTGGTCATTCTGCTCTTACAGTTTGGAGTCACAAGAGTCACCACTCCTTCAACCCTTTAGATATGATTCATATTTGTATCGTCACCGTCTGTCCAGAGTATTTTAAAAACAGAATAAATCTGTCAGCAACTCTGTGCAAATAATAAAAAGGAGGCTGTGCTGATGGCACTCAATGGTCATAAGCAACGACAAAATGAAAATCTCTTCTGAAGAATGCTGTGCAGGGCGTTCTCAGGTTCTACCCACCACTCAGCTATGTCCTGAACTACTGCTTTTAAAGCTTTGAAGAGTTTTATTATTCAAAACATAATTTATAAAAATTAAAGTACATTAAAATACCCTGGGAGCAGTGAGATAGCTCAGCAGGTAAAGGTGGATAGTGTGTGCAAGCCTGGAGAACTGAGTTCAATTCTGAGAACCTACATAAAGGAGAAGTTCAATGTACACATGCACTCGTACACACACCCACACTCCCCCCCATACTCCCGCCCCTCACACACAAATAATTAATAAAAAATTTTTGGCCAGAGAGATGGTTCTGTGGCCAAGAGCATATAATACTCTTGCAGAGTTCCCAGAACCAATGTGATACAGCCTAAAACTCCTTTAAGTCTTTAATTCCTGCTCTAAGGGGATCCACTGCCTGGTTCTGGCCTCTTATAGCACCTGCATACACAGGTGCACAAGCCCACACAGCAACACATTAATAATAATAATAATAATAATAAACTTTTAAAAATTAAAAATAAAATACCCTGTGATTGACTGAGACAAGGAGACAATTTATACTAAGAATGATAAAACAGAAGCCAGGGAAATGCATTAGTGGGCAAACAGGCTTGCTGCCAAGCCACATGGTCTGAAAGTTCAATTCCTGGAACCCACATGGAAAGAGAGAATGAACTCTCAGAAGCTGCACTTTGTTCTTCACTCTCACACACAAACACACATGGGGAGGGGATGGGGAGACTGTTTTCAATTTGGAAAGAAATTTCAAAAGTTAGAGAATTAAGAGTAAAATCTACTTTGGGCAAACAAAGGCTGACCAAAATTTCATAGCATCCTGGAATAAAATAATAAATAGTAAGTTATACTGTTATGAAGTAATAAACAGGAGCTAGTAGGATGCCTTAGTGAGTAAAGGCATTTGCTGCTTAAGCCTAAGTTCAATTCCCAGAACCCACATGGTGAAGGAAGAGATGATGTAAGTTGTCCTTTGACCTACACATACACTTCATGGCACGCATGCACTAAAACCTGCACACAAAATTAAAAAAATGTAAAACAAAATAATTAAAAATAAATAATATGGCCAGGTGTGGTAGGCCATGGCTAATTCCAGTACCCAAGAGGCAGGTAGCTCTGAGTCTGAGGTCAGCCTGGTCTATACAGCAAGTTCTACAACAGCCAGGTAATAAAGGGAGACCTTGTCTTTAAGAACAAAAAAAAAAAAAAAACAAAAAAACCAAAAATAACACAACTACAAAAGATAACAAAAGCTTCTCTAATAAGAAAAAACTGGCTGCAACAAATGCATTGGAAAATACATTCTTGAATAACAAGATGTAGTGGTAAAACAGAATTAGAACCAAGGTCCTCCAACTGAAGAACAAGTTTTGATCTTAACAGAGAAACAAAACTCCCTCCTCTTTTCCAGAGGCCTGAATTCTTTTGCATGTTAGATTTTGCTTTTGGGGTTTTTATTTTTTTTTTTCATGACAGATGATACTGGAAAGTGAAATTCCTTGTGACTTCATGGGAGAACCAAAGACAGCCTGTTTCATATAATGAAAATAAGTCAAAGCTGAAACGGCTGCAAAGGTACAGCAAATGGCACTCACACGCTGTAGCTGGACTTAAGGCCCACTCAACAGGAGGGAAATCATTCCTGGTACTAGAAACCTCGCCACCTTCCTGGGGCTAGTGAGGCCATAGATCTTAGAGGATAATCTACTACTTCCACTCTGCAAAACCAGCATATCTCACTACATTTAAATTCTATCCTTACACCTACAAACAAGGGAGCTCTCACGCCTCATCAAAGAAGCTTCTCTTTACAGCAAATGAAAGCATCACAGAAAACCATGAAGGACACAACGCAGAGATCAACAGATCACTGGGAGCCCAGGCCCATTGGATACATCTACGCACAGTTCCTGCATCTAGGCCCAGGGAACAACATATTGGGCAGGGAGGTCTGCTGCAAGGACCAAAACACCAGTAAATCTGCTGTGAAACAATGTCTCCTAGAAATGGCTGCACAAACAAGATCTGGACAAAGGTACTATCAATAGACATGCTAACCTGGAAGGGAGAAAACTCCACAGGGTCCCACCCCTAGACCAAAAACTATACACAACCAAGGACTGCTGGAGAGGGAGAATTAGCTTCTGCAAGGGAGGAGCTGCAAGGAGGAAAGGGAAGGGAGAAAGTAATGCAATTCTAATAATTAAAATGTATTAAAAAGAAAAGATACAATGCATTCTATACTCATAATTTACTCTAGTTGGTATCTTCTACTGCAGTGTTTGACTACCTTTCTTTTGATATCTGTGGTAGAAAACATACCAAGAGAAAATAACGAAACAAAACAAAAAAAGGAAAACTGCTGGGAGAGAGTGGTAGAGCTTAGCAGGCCAGGGCACTATGAGTTCAAGGCCAGCCTGGTCTAAAAGAGCTAGTTCCAAAGCTACAGAGCAACCCTGTCTCAAAAAAAAAAAAAAAAAAAAGGAGCAGGATGGAAGGTGAACAAAATAACAAGATGTCTTGTATAGGCTGCTGTGTCTAAGTCATGGCTCTTCTCTATAATCCAGGAATTCCAAGCAAGAAGCCTCATGGCCCCCAAGCAAGAGAGCTATAAATGCTGTTTACTCCCCCTCTCACATAGAGATCCACCAGTCTCTGCCTCCCAAGTGCTGGGATTAAAGACATGTGCCACCACCTCCTGGCATGATCTGCATTCGTTATCAGCAGCAGGTAATTTAGAGTAACAGCAGTAGTTTATACTCTGATTCTCAACAGTACAAGATCAGTACCACAGTCAGTCAGTCCTTGCCTCCCTCCAAAATTAACCAAGCACACAGATAGCACACTTCATTTTTTGTGTCATGTTATCAAGATGTATTTGCTATCTAACACACTGTATCCAGAATGTGTTTGTAATTGCAGCATTGGGAAGTAGAAATCACACAGATCAAGTTCAAGGCTAACCTGACTACAGGGTCCTGTCTCAAAAAAACCAAAATTTAGATAGATGGATGATTGATAGACAGACAGACAGACAGAACTTCCTTCCCTTTTTGAGATGAGGTCAAATGTAACACAAGCTAGACTTGAATTTTACAGCCTAAAATGACTTTGAACCTCACACTATCCTGCCTCCATCCCGACTGCTGGATTATAGGTTTAAGTCATTATGCCATTTTTGCAGCTCTAGGGACTAAACCTAGGACCTCATGCATGCTAGGAAAGCACTCTATCAATTAAGCTACATCTCCAGTCTCAAGACAGTGACTTAATATTTTTCTATGGTCATTACTCAGCATGTAAGTTTCAATTATTGTATCCTTTGTATTGCTTTAGACAAACAAGAACATTCATCTCATTATTAGCAAACGAGTTTTCATCTTTAGTGAAAAAAATTACATGTACACTAAACAACTGTTTGAAAATAATTTTAGCTGGGTATAGCGGTTCATGCCTTTAATCCAAGCACTGCAGAGGCGGGTGAATCTCTAATTTCAAGGCTAGCCTAGTCTACTGAGTGAGTTCCAAGACCACCTGGGCTACACAAAGAAACCCTGTTGAGAAAAACAAAAACAATAAAATGAACAAAAAAATTGAATGAATTACCACCAAAGTTTGATTTGCATACCTGTCTTATATACTCGGGATCATATAAGTTCTTGGATGAAAAGGACAATTAGTATACAAAGTTTAGGGTACTCTCTTGTGTACATGACCATAGCAGAGTACTAGCAGCCCTTTGCTCATCTGGCTTTTATCACCCTACATGCTCTGTACAGGCACAGGAATGCACTTTTCAGCACTCAGCAATATTTAGCATATGCAGGACTTTCAATGCCTCAGGAATGCTGGGATTAAAGGCCTAAGAATATTTTTTAAAGAGTGCTCAGGCTGGGGTGGAGATGGGTGGAGCTTAGTAACTAAGCTTGTGAAGGCTTGGTTGTGAACCCCAGCATGAAAACAAGCAAGAAACTGAATACTTCTGTCCTACTGTAATGGGAATGCACATGTATACAGTGTGTGAGAACTCTGTTTTACAAATAACAGTCAAGTGGAAAAACAACACCCAGAGTAGTACTAAATGCCAAATACATCACCTCGCACACAGCCTTCGACAGTCTAGAATTTCTGTGAAAGTTCTAGTTTCTATCTAGAGCACCAAAATACAACACATCAACACAACACTCACTCTTCCCAGAGACGAATCAATGCAGTCTTCTCTTCTAGCTAGATCAGTGTAACTAATCTGATCAGTATGTGTAAGAATGAACATACAGCTGACACCAGTCAATAGAGATTTGAAAGTAAAATTTATCCACAATAACTGAAAGACAATATAGACTTTATTCTCATGATCCCAGTACTGGAGTTACTAAGAAGCCTTGGTCAGCTTTCTTACCTATATTACTACAAAAAGGGGGGGGACGACTCTAGTTCTCATCACTGGACATCTGCTGTATAAACTTTGACCTCTCATGGTTTTATTTAGAGTGAGTAAGCTGACTGAAGGGGAGGGGGCATCCTCACAGCTCCATTTTTGTGTAATTGACAGTTGAGTGTCAAGTACAGAGGATTATTTATTACATAGGTGCTTGGGTGGATTCTCCAGGCTGCCAGTAGGCAGGTCAATTTCAGATGCAGCCTACAAAAGGGTACACACCTTGCAGAGAACCTAAGAGCAATAACAAAACCATTTAAACTGTCTGCTCTTTTACTATGACTATGTGCTGACTGCTGTAAACAATGTCGGCAATAAAATACTCTCTGGCAAAGCAGTGGAAAAAATTTTTTCTTGGCAATTGAGGAGGCAGCTACTTCTTTCAGGAAGTCATCTAAAATGTGTTTCTTCTGTTAACCTATGACACCTCCTAACATCTTGTCAGAAATGCTATCAAACTGACCAATTAATGGAGCTAAGGCTAATATTTATTTTACTGTGCTTGCAACAGATAAAAAGGGATATTTTTATTAAAGAAAAAGGTCTCACACCTGGACAATTATGTCCCATGAAGGACGATACTAAAGAATAAACTATGTCTCTCATATTAAAAGCTAGAATTTATTTATGCTCTAAGCAATCACCAAGGATGCAAAATACACTTGACAGGGTGCTGGGGATATAAACAAGGACAGCCTCCTGTTTTCTTAGCACTCCCAGGAAGGTGGAGGACAGAAACAAGCAAGAATGAAAGAAGCCATAACCGGATCAATCTAAATGAATGACAGACAAAAACTTAAGACATGTTGGATACCGAAGGTTTACATTGACTGCAATACAATTTTAGCAGGTTAAGGGTGACTGATTTATTCAGTATGTGACTACTAGTTTAGTAACATATAAAATTTGAATTCTTCCACTGGATCTGCTCACACTTCCTTCATGTGCCTACAGGTCAACTGTACTCTCTTAAAGAGCCCTCCTCATGGGAATGGGCTCTACAGTTCTACTGACCGCATTTCAGTCATGGCAAAGCAGTAAGTGGAAGACCTGGAGAACTTGGATAATCCAGGCCCATGAAATGACATGAAATAAAAAGGACCCTGAATAAACAGGACATAAGATTGCATACACATTACAACAACCAGAACACGGGATAATAGTTTCCTACAGCTTGGGAATTTTCTTTTCTCTCTTTTTCCCTTTGCATACACATTACAACAACCAGAACACGGGATAATAGTTTCCTACAGCTTGGGAATTTTCTTTTCTTTCTTTTTCCCTTTTCAATTTGTCTTTAGCACAAGGTGGCTGAGTCTACAGCTGGTCCACGGAGTCTCTGCATATTCAAATTCAACCAATCTTTGACTGAAAAGTCTTATTTAATGCATTTTTACAGACATGTGTAAATCTTTTCCTCTTTGTCACTAGTCCCTACACAATAGAGAACAAGAGCTAGTCATATAGCATTTATATCATATTAGGCATTATATCTAGGGAGGGTGTTAGCATAGCAGTATAGCATTTGTCTGTCATGAGCAGGATATTGAGTTGACTGCAAAATTTTTTTTTAAAACTACAAACAATCTAATCAGAATTTAAAGTATGTGGGAATGGGAGAATGTGTGTAGATTTAATGCAAACACTATACCTGCATATTTATTTGTGAAGAGTCCTGGAACCAATCCCTTCTCAGGGACTGAGAGGAGACTATACTAGATACAATGAGAACTACACAAGCCCAGCCCACAAGGGCTTCTGGTACGAGCATAAGGGACAGATAACAGCAGGCCCCACACTTTTTTTCTGGCCACAGTCCTAATGGTCATTCAGTCACAACTGTACTCTATAAAAAAGAAACCTCGTTCTGCCCCGGGGTCCTTAGCCAAATATTTCAAGGTTTTCATGTGGCATTCTTCCTACATGTAAGACAAGAGCAAATGGGAGAATCCAGACACAGGGAGAACTGTTGAAACCCAAAACCTGAGTCCTTTAATCCTCATTGAAAAGCGGCCCCAGAACTTGGCCTTGGAGCAGCACATGCAGCTGTCTGGTCCATGGCATGAGGAGATAGGCAACAGCCTCTGCAGACCACACTATGTTCACTACATTATTTTAGCCACCACACTAACAAATGACTTCAGAACATTTCCAATAATAAAGGAGAACCTCTGACCCAAGAAATCAAATGGATTCACCATGACAAACACTACAGGGTAGTCATGATGCAGAGCTAAGGAACAAAAGGAATGAGACAGCCTCTTATTTGTCACTTTCAATTAACTTCTTTACTTCCATAGGAATGAGTTTTGGAGTATGCAAAATGTTTTAAGTCACTGTATGATTAGAGTTACAGCAACTTCCCCCCAACAGTTTGAAAAACACACTGTGGGGCAAAAGAAATACAAATCTCCAAAGATGTGTAATTTAGCCGGGTGGTGGTGGCGCAGGCCTTTAATCCCAGTACTTGGGAGGCAGAGGCAGGCAGATCTCTTTGAGTTCAAGGCCAGCCTGGTCTACAAGAGCTAGTTCCAGGACAGGCTCCAAAAGCCACAGAGAAACTCTGTCTCGAAAAACCAAAGGAAAAAAAAAAGTGTAAATTAATTCTAGAAGTGTATATCTATTTCCTCAAAAAAAATGTGTAAATTAATTCTAGAAGTATATATCTATTTCCTCTATTTAAAAAGCAGCTTGAAACCTTTAAAATAAGGCTTCCTATAGTCTTTCTAAACCTTTAAAACAAGTGATCGAGGAAAAACCATGAAGCATAAAAGCAAATGCCCAGTAACTACAATAACAGCAACATTAAAGCTCAAAAAGATATAGACACACCTATCAGGAGCAAGAAAATGCACCTAAGAAGGGACCCCTGAAGGAGGTCTTGAGAGCAGGATTAAACACTTCTTGTTTATTATCCTTACAGGCAGATGGACAATTCTTCTCTGCCACCACCCCTCCACTGGCTGAGGCCCAGCCCTCTTTGGTGCTCTGCCAAGAGATTCTCAGGGAGGTGTGGGCGTCCAGGAGTGCGCACAATCTACTTACTCAGAGCTGCAGTTGCTGCTGTGACTCAAAGGGTCAGTAGGACGGCTAGAGTCTAGGACATGAATTCCCAGTGAGTTGATAGCTCTCATTAAAATAGTCACCATTGCCTCTACTGGAAGCTTCTCAAGAACAATCACCCGACATCGGCTCAGAAGAGCGGCATTGACCTGGAAGGACGGGTTCTCCGTGGTTGCACCAATCAGTGTGATCGTCCCACACTCCACGTGAGGAAGGAAAGTGTCCTAATCATGGGAGGAAAAGAGAAGACAGTGATTCTACTCAACAGCCATGGGCAGAATCCTATGTAAGTTGTCTATCCACTCTTTCATTTTCCTAATTTTACCTTTTCAGTACACTCATCAGATAGAGCAGATCAATTTCACGAGTATCCCTCTTGATTAACATGTATAAAGCTCAACTTTTGGGTACAATGTCTAAGCTAAGTCTCTTGTTGAAAAAGTATGGTAAATTACCACCTACCTATAAGAATAATTCCAACAACTTCAACATAAACTACTCCTTCACTTAGAAAAGTACCTTCTACCTACTGCTGAACTAGTACACAGTATGTACAACTGCATGCCAGCTTTTTATAGAAGACCACAGTGTTAGTATTTCTAAAATATTCTTCCCCTACAAGTATTCAAACATCCCGTTACTGTTCTTAACAGTGGTGAATCTACAACCTCCAGATCTGTCTAAAGGAGAAATGCCAGGTCAACGGTCCCATGTGAAACCATGAAGCCAGTGTTAGGAAGATTTCTAAACTGTTGTTTTACTCAAAAAGATTCCCATTAGGAGAAAAAAGTTTTACTATTTTTGTGAAATATTTCTACCTGCACTTAAAAAGCTGCAATAATATAAATCAAAGAAAAAAAAATATGCCTGGAAAACAACCATTTTTCTATTTAGGTAATTCAAAAATGAAGCTTTATATAAAATCAAACTGTATCATTTTATGTCTAAAGGCCTTAAAATAAACATTTAAAACATCTTTTAATATTTTTATTGACAAGAGCCAGAAGGCACAGAAAACAGAAAATAATTTGGAGCATACATATACTGGGGATGAATTTGGGGGAGAGGGGTAAGAGCTAGAATCCAGGATTTTCATAAGCTAGATAAATGCTTTATACCTTAACCTTAAAAAGATCTTTAGATCAAGTGCAACTGGTCACACTGTCTTTTTAGATTAAAAGCCTCTAAAAGTTGGAAACTGGATCAAAAGATCCTTTTCTTACATGGAAAGTCAGAGATAGAGCAATCATTCCATTTATCAGAGGGAGAAAGCATTCTCTTGTCATCTAAAAATAAAAAAAAAAATTGGAGGAATAAGCTTGAAGCCAGGTGGGAGCCTATGTGTCCTGAGGACAGTTAGCATCTGTTGCGCTTGTGCACTGCTTTCCCTTTTCAGAGTGATCTTACATTCTATGTGTCCTAGTTTATGCACATAGTATTTGAAAAATAGTAAAAAGTTAATATACCTGCTGAGATTTATTGAACCGATGAATCTCATCAATAAAGAGGATGGTTTTCCTTTTGAAAAAGCTCTTTTCATTCTGGGCCTGCTTTATGACATCTCGCACGTCATTTGTCTTGGCATTTGTTGCAGACAGGGTCACAAACCTTATGCTGTGCTTCTTGCTGTTGTTGGCTATGATGTGAGCCAAGGTGGTCTAGAAAAAGATGATAAACAGAGTTTGAAAAACTCATCAGACATACTGGGCAGCATGCATGGGTACCACAGGCAGCATCATAACTATTTAACCAAGTACACTGAACATGGTGGAATGCTGAAGCAGAGAGACTATAGAGTTGTAAAGAACAACAACAAAATAATTATCATTAAGATGGGAAGATAGTTAATTCTCACCACTCCCCTCCCCTTAACTCCTTTTGATTCTTTTTTGGTGGACTCTTTAAGATCTTATGAATCCCAGTAAAGAATAGCAGTCCTGATTTAGCAAAGCCAGGGTAACAGCTGTGACCTCTCACCAAAGAGAAATTCTTTCTCCTTTGGCCAAAAGTATAATGTTGAAGGCCCCTGGATAAGAGTTGATCCCAGAACCAAGCTTAAATGGGAAGCCAGCAGATTTGCTGAGAAAAGCAAAATGAATGGCTTCTGAGGGCAGTGACAAGCAGCAAGCATGTAAAGTGGCTACATGTCACTTCTGAATGTACACTCTAGAAGGAAATTAAAAGCAGGAATTTGATCTTATTAGTACTTACCCGAAAACAAAGGAAAGATTGAAGAAAATCTCTTAATTCAGTACCTGGTAGTTAATTGGTGCTCAATAAATATGTATTTGCCATTACTGATACTACTGTTAGCAATTCAGTATTAAAAGTGGAAATAAAGAAAAAGTAAAGGTTGCTTACTGAATAGCAAACTGTTGAGCACTTTATTTTCTGGGAGTTGTACAGTTGAGTGTCATCAGACACTGGCTGCTTGGTAGCCCAGCTTACCTGTGCCTTCTGGAATTAGGCTCCCATGTCATACGGGCTTGTGACTACCACCAACTGCCTCACTGAGCAGACTTGGCCCAGAAATCTCTCACATTCAACCCTCCATGAATCACCACTCAGCTCCCTGCAGACCTTTGCAAAGCCTACAAGCATCAATATGCACTCTAATGCTGTTACACAGATGTCAGGATTACTGCCAATGCTACTGACCAAGCCCCTAAAGAGAAGAACCACCAAATCCGGGAGGGGCGCGAAAGACGTCAACAACTAAACAATTAGCACGTTATTTTGGAGGCTGGAAGTGTACCTCAACAATGGAGTAGAGTGCAAGGACCAGGGCTTAAAAAAATGTTATCTGGGGTACATCTGATTTATGCTTGACCAGAGAGAACATGAGTACAAGAAGGCACGAAAGGAATGATGCATTCCAGAAAATAAAGGGGTGTAGCTGAGATGAGCTGCAAAGAAAAACAGGATTAACATTACAAATGTCTTCGTGTATGAAGCAGCCTGAACCTCAATCAAGAAGCGATCTTTACATCCCAATCCTGGGCTCGTTCATTATTGTCCTGTGGATGGGCAACCTATGAACAGGATTGTCAATTCATCATATTCTCTTAAGTACTCTTCCAGTGACCTGTTCTCTAAACCCATGATATCCTAGCCAATCTCCTCTGGCTGTGGTAAGGTGACACACAGAACAGGACACTAAAGCATGAATGCTTTTCTTAACCGGAAGGCAATATGAGAAAGTTATAGGAATGCCTGTTGAAACGCTGCACAGAAGGGAGGTTTCTATTAGTTCCAAAAACCAGTTAGAATAAACCAACTGGTGGGAAGGAAAAGAAGTAGAACAGAAAAAATTTAATTACTTTTCCACAACAAATGGAGCGTACAAAACGTTTCTTCCCAAATTTTTGCAGCATGCCCTTTGCTTGGAATTAGGTCACTAAAAATCAAGGATATGGGGGTACGTAGGAACACAAAGATAGCTCGAATCTCAGTACACATCTCCGCATAAACCAATAAATTCAGGCATTTTCCTTTGGAAAACGCCCAACAAGGAGGTCTTGGGAAACTGGGGAAATGACATACTTGCTTCCCCATTACAAACTCGGCTCACGCACCAGGACCGCGCCCCCAGGCCTCCCTCTCCCGAGGAGGGGTCGGGAATTCTTAGGACCGCACCTGGCCCTCAGCAAGAGTGGCACTCACCTTGCCGCAGCCTGGCGGGCCCCACAAGATGAGCGAGGGTATCTCGTTGGTCTCCAGCAACGAGCGGAGCAGAGTCTCCTGCCCCACGGCCCTACTCTGCCCGATGTAGTCCTGCAGCGTATCGGGACGCATCTTGTCTGCCAGCGGCTTGCCCTCCAGCATCTGTCGGATCTCCTCGGCTGCCAGCGCCCGGGGATGCGAGCGGCCCGCGCTAACTCCGAACGATGCATCGGCGGCGTCCGCGTCCCAGTGCCCGGGGTCTTCCTCGCCGTCCACGTCCGCGTCGCCATCGCCGTCCACCCCCGCCTCCTCCTCCTCCTGAGCCTCCGCCTCGTCCCAGCTGCGCGGAGATGCACTGCCCGCCGCGGCGGCGGCCGCCGGCCTCTTGCCCAAGCCCTTCCTAGCGGGGCTGCTGGACCGGGCCACCGGGAAGTCTGGGATGAGGCGCGCGCCGCTGGGCGTGGGCGGTGCGTCGTAGCTCTCACGGCTCTCGGTCTCGCCGCCGTCGTCACCCTCCTCGCCCTCGCCCTCGCTGCTCTCGGCCGCCGTCGGGGTGGCGGGCTGCTTCAGCGCCGAGCTCTCCGACAGCCGACGCCGCTTGGCGCCCGGTGGCGAGGGCCCCTTGGCCCGTTCCCCCGCGCGATGCGACCCGGCCGCGGGCTCTGCGTGCCCCGCGGGGTGCAGCAGCAGGCAGCGGTCCAGGTGCGAGTTGATGTGCGCGGCGGGCATCAACTGCTGGCACACGGGGCACTGCACCTGGTGCAGCTGCGACAGGAAGGGGTCGTCTTCCGGCCCGCTCACCTCCATGGTGGCCGCTGCCCTCCCCGGCGCCCGCGCCGCTGCACCTGCCCCTGAGAACGCGGATGCCCGCCGCTAGGCCCCGTGCCGCGCGACCCTCGCGCTCCGGAGAGGTAGCAGGACGCGCACGGGCCGAGGGAGGGCGCAGCTCATGCCTCACGTCCCCAGCTCCCGCGTCAACCCGCCCTCGGCCCGCAGCTGGCAACGCCTCGCACGTCGTGTCGGGAAGTGTAGTCCAGAGCGGGCCGACTGGCCCGCAACCGTTTGCCCCAATCGCCGCAGGCAATTTCTCGCATTGCACTTTGGGAAATGTAGTTCACTGTCTCTAAACGGGTCTCTCGTCTGGTTCCGTCCCTGGGAACCGAGGCGTTTCTGAGGTGTTGCTTTAGTAGGCGTGGTGCGCGTGCGCACGCCCGCTCAGCGCCAGAAACGGCCGTCTTCCGCCCTTCGAGTGATGCAAAAGCGGAAAGGAACTCGGGAACTTGGCTTTCCAGGATTTCGGCCTTCTGGGTTCAGAAACCGAGAGATGGTGTGGACAGGGAGAATTATTTGTAATAAAACAGAAACGAAGTGGAAATACGCAAGACGTACCTAGAAAACTGGAGAAAGGACACCAACTGGAAAAACGCAAGCAGCTACACAGATGGACAAGAAAGTTCAACTCAGAAGGCAGCTCAAAGAAATGCAAATAAAAGCGTTTCTCTCCCTTGCCCCCTTTATTTTTACCTAAGACCCTGTCACCCAAAGTACTTGCTTAAGAGTTATCTCATGGCTGATATAATAGCTGTAAACTGGACAGCAAGCATTTTATTCCCATAAAATGTTTAAATCCCTTAAAGGTGAGTTGCAGCAGACAGAAACAGGAAAAGAGTGCCATAGACATTTTAAAATTACTTGCTGAGTGTGGTGGGGATACCTTTAATACCTGAACAAAGGAGGCATGGACAAGTGAGTCTCTGAGTTTGAGGCTTGCCTGATCTACATATTGAGTCCAAGCCAGCCAGGGCTATATAATGAGGCCCTATCTCGAAATTTTATTTTTTACTTTTGCTTAAAAAAACTGTAAGTGTAATAGTCTACATCTTTGTATTACTGCTTATGATTTTATTATGCTTTTCTATAAGTCACCCCTTTAAAAGATGCGAAAGGAGCTGGAGGAGTGGCTAAGGGCCCCTGCTGCTCTTGTGGAGGGCCCTTTATAAGTTTGCAGTACTCACATGGTGGCTCATAAAGGATCTGATTCCTTGTGGTTTCTAGGGTCACAGCACCTAGGTGGTGCACAACCATATGTGCAAGCAAAACGCTCGTACATATAAAAGTATTAAACCTCTAAAAGATATACAGGTTGTGAGAAGTGAGTTTTGATTAGTCGCTGAAGCTGGAGTTCTCAACCTCTCAAATACCCGGGGCACTGAAGTATCAAACTGTCATTATTTTATTGTTGATAACCAGACATTAAATGTATTAAAGTAAAATGGACACTTTTATGAACTTTGACAAAAATTGACTTTTTATTTGATCCACTACCCAACAATATACCATCGAGAGGTCTATAGAATCTCTTTCTATTTACTGTTTTTCCACTGAAGGTTTAATTATCTTAGTCTATGAAATAGACTGGTAATAGATAATGTGCAATGAAATGAAATGACAAATTGTTACATATCAAAGATGTAATAATATTAAACTCAAAGAGGAACAAAATGGCTGGCTCCTATTGGAAGAAGTATGCTGTGGAATAATCCTCTTGTACCCCATAAAGATTTGTCATTCAAATTGATTTAATAAAATGCTGATTGGCCAGTAGCCAGGTAGGAAGTATAGGTGGGGCAACCAAACTAAGGATGATTAGAAGAAGGACAGAGTCAGGAGACACTGGCCAGACATGGAGAGAGCAAGATGAGAAAGCTGTACTGAGAAAGGGTACCGCCACGTGACAGAACATAAATAAGGAATATTGGTTAACTTCAAATGTAAAAGCTAGTTAATAATAAGCCTGAGCTATTGATCGAGCATTTATAAGTAATATTAAGCCTCTGTGTGGTAATTTGGGAAGTGGCTGCCAGCTGTTTGGGTCTGAGCCCAAAAGATTCAGCAAGAATTTCCACATAAAGCCTGAAAAAGCTTTAAAAGGAATTATAAACACACAAAAATGGAGTCAAACTCGGCTTCTTGATAACCATTTTTTCTTGGAGAGGCTCTGTTTGCTGGCGTCAAGCAGAGAGTAATACAGCTCCTTTAAAAGATGGTTTCCTGACTCAGCATTAGCAGCAAAAACCCTGTGGCTCTTGTAAGAGAGCCTGCCACCAAACACTTAAGTGGGATTTATGAACAGTGGGTGGCACACTACTCAGTGACAGGACTCAGAAAATTCCTAGAGTTGGGATGGTAAACATGGTCCCAACTGGTACTGCTGCCATGAAGCTAGGCACTCAGGAAGCTAAGGAGTGGATTGAAACCAGCTGCCAAAGCTGCCATTTTGGTCCTAGTCAAACCATTTAGCAGTTTTAAGACTCATGTGGTCAGAAAAAGAGATATGCAGTAAAGATAGATCCAGACCAAAAAAAGAAAGAGACCTATAATTATATTACAGTGTGCTTAAAAATATATATGTAGGCTTGGGAGAGAAAAGAAAAGGGGTAAAATTAAAAAGTCCTTAAAAAAGAAATGGGTAACAAAAATATGATAAGCCACATAAAGATGGAAAATATACAGAGAATCTGGATTATGTATATTATTGTGTTGTCTTTAGATTTTTTGACTGTTAATGAGTGAATAACTGCTGAGAAACATTTGATTATGAAAGCTGTTAGATTAAACCTTCCAAGATATTTTTAAAATATCTTGACTTCAAAATTTAAGTAAAGAGATATGTTACTTTGGGAAAGAGATTCTGCTTTTATTTCCATGGGAAATGAGAGGCTGTGGATTTGTTATCGGTTAAGAAAAATCAGGTTTGATCAAGGAAGACCGCCTGGAAAATCTCTGATAAGAGCTGATGTCCCCAACAATCCAGTGTCTCAGAGTAGCAGTTTTTTTCCAAGTTCTACATCCAGAACAGCTTCAAGGTGACTGGTGAGGTGATCCAACCATACAGAATACTCCAGTCAGGACTTGACCATAATCCTAAATTTTCTCAGAATCCCCAAAAGATTACTAGTACCCCAATCAGCAGGAAGTAACCTAGAAAACTACAACCACATCTCCCCCCCAAATATATTATGGATATTCATCATTGTTTAGCAGGTTTGTCTACAAACTGTTATTGGTCATAGTAAAAAAACAAACAAAACTAAACAAAAGAGTTAAATTCAAAGATATCTTTCTAAAGAAATAAAGGGGATAGGATATAGAAATGATAGGATAAAAAGATTATTAAATCAACTTTAATTCAAATATTTTACTTTGGTATGTATTTTAGTTTATTAATTCAAATTTAAGATTAATTTTGTTGTACTGTATGAATATTTCTACTCTTGTTTAGGGTATGATGCTTATGCAGCTCATTTAAAATGTAATATGTAATTAAGAAATACAAATTAATAGACATCTATAATAGTAAACTTAGTCATGTTAGGTATGTAAGTATGTATATTTTCAATAAACATACAGAGATCTATTTCATACAGAGATCTATTTCAGATAGGTAGGCAATCTTCAAACACTTCAAAGACCTATACAATATGTCATTTAAAATGTTTTAAGAACTTAGACTTTTCTCGACAGTGAGACATGTCTACTCCTGGCAGGACTAATTACTTCAAAGAGGATGATGGGCATTGAACAAACTCTATATGGAGTTTTTTTTTTCTTTATGGCAAAAGTTAGCCATGTGAGCAAAGAAACTACCCTTGCCTCAATTGCTGACAGTTACTTCCCAAACTGGACCAGCAGTACATAAGAAAGGCAACTGTTTTTTTTTAATATTTATTTATTTATTATGTATACAATATTCTGTCTGTGTGTATGCCTACAGGCCAGAAGAGGGCACCAGACCCCATTAAAGATGGTTGTGAGCCACTATGTGGTTGCTGGGAATTTAACTCAGGACCTTTGGAAGAGCAGGCAATGCTCTTAACCTCTAAGCTATCTCTCCAGCCCCAGAAAGGCAACTGTTAAACTTTGCCAAGACAATATAAGACAGTCCTTCAAATTACTCTGCTTCAGAGGAAAGTCTGTCAGATATACCAGGCCTGTAGTCCAGAATTTGATGCCCTAATGTTACAGAGGAACTTTGGGTGACTGTCCAGGCAGCTAGAGGTTCCTATCATTAGTTAACATTTCACCCTTCTGGGTTCTTTGATGGAGTTGTGTTGAAGGGAGCTAGCGGGCTGCTTGTTGTCCCAGCTGCCCGCTAGCTTACACCTGAAATAATCACACAGAAACTGTATTCATTTAAACACTGCCTGGCCCATTAGTTTTAGCCTCGTATCGGCTAACTCTCACATCTTGATTCAACCCATTTCTAATAATCTGTATGTCACCACAAGGTCATCACTTACCAGGAAAGATTCAGCATGTCTGACCTGGCAGCTCCATGATGGCTCTCTCTCTCTGCCCTTCTTCCCAGCATTTAGTTCTGTCTACTCTGACTACCTAAGTGCTACCCTATCAGAAGGCCAAGGCAGTTTCTTTATTCAACCAATGAAAGCAACACATAGACAGAAGAACCTCCTATACCAGAGATGAAGACTAGATAGTTATAGTTTTCCTTAGTTATGATAAAAGGTAAATTAGATACAAAACTTTGGACTCACAAAGGTAAGATAGATGATAAAATATTTTATTTTGCCAAATACAAACAGACTGGATATTATAACTGTAATTATTGCTTGGTAACTGTTTTTGCTGTATATAATCTTAATGTGAAAATTAAAACCTTCCTTTCTAGTTAAACAAATGGGGAAATGCTGTGGAATAATCCTCTTGTACACTGTAAAGATTCGTCTCTTGGATTAGTTTAACAAAATGCTGGTTGCTCAGTAGCCAGGTAGAAAGTATAGGCGGGATGACCAAACTAAGGATAATGGAAAGGAGAAGGGCAGAGTCAGAGGAGACATTGGCCAGGAGAGAGCAAGATGGGCATGCTATACTGACAAAAGGCACCTCCACATGGGTTAGCTTTAAATGTTAAACTAATTAATAATAAGCCTGAGCTATTGGTCGAGCATTTATAAGTAATATTAAGCCCCTGTGTGGTAATTTGGGAAGCAGCTCCCAGGTATTTGGGACCTAGCAGTTCTGAGACAGGAAACTTCCACCAACAGAAGTAGCATTTCTATGAGGAAGGAAGGTGACCCAGTCTCTGGGAGGCCCCCTTTTTTAATTTCATTGTTGTTGTTGTTTTGTGATAGAGATTGAAGCCAGGGCCTTGTGCATACTAGCCATGTGTTCTACCCTATCTTCATGCTATTCCTTTTGCACGTGCCATTTGTTCACATGTAGAAATAAGGAAATTCTCCACATCATTTCTCTATCTATCTATCTATCTATCTATCTATCTATCTATCTATCTATCTATCTATCTAATTTACTCCTGAAGACAAGAAGAGAATTGAGCCATATGAATGTAGTATGAGGTAACAATGTACTAGATTTAATTTCAAGTTATCTGGAACTGAATGAGTCATGGTGTGGCCCTGGGAAAAGCTACTTAACTTCTGGTCCTGTTTCCAAATATTAAGGAAGAATAAGAATCTCACCCTCAATTGTGAGACCTGAATGAAAGTAAAATAGTATAATGGACCTGCATTTCTTTTCAAACCTTAGCTCTTTGAAGTTCAAGGTTTTCTCCACTAGATGGTGATGCTACAAAAAATAACCATACCAGCAAGCACTTTTAAAAAAATCACTATTTAGTATTGCTTAGCTAAACTTAGTTTGTTTTTGAATCAGCATAAACTCAAATGCATGTAAACTCTGTTGTAAAATTACAAGAAATGAAATCTCTTCAAACCAAAAACCTGGAATTAGATTTTCTCCTCTAGGACATACCTCATGGTTTTCATCTGCCATTGAGTGCTTACTTTGAGCTGTGTAAACCACCTTCCCTCTCCTGCCTCAGAGTTGAGTGGGAGCCATGGGGTCCTCAGAGGCTGGAATAAGACCTTCTTACCCAGAAGCTCAACAAATACAACCATAGCGTTACCCTGACTCAGTGCTTGAACACAAATGTACTGAGAGCCTCTTCAGGCTGCTGGACCTCTGAGCATTATCTCTCACCCTCATGTCCATATTCAAATCTAGTTCGTTCCATGCAGCAAGCATCTCAGCCATCTTACGTCACCTTCATCAAAGCTAGCCCTGTGACCATTTGCTGCTACTGCTCCACGGATCTCCTGCCCTCCTCAAGGCTCAGGTTTCTCTTTTCCTCAATCTCTTGATTCTGTGCCACATTGCTAATTAGTTTACTCTATTACATGATGGAATTTTTTTTTGGTACTACAAATAGGACTTTTAAATTCTATTTCCATACCTTTATTGATAAAAAAAAGTATATGGATTTTTAAAAGTTAATTTCTTCCATACTTGTGACTTCCTGGTAGTTGTGAGTGCTCTTTGGTTGACCCAGGTACTACCAGCTCACTGTCTCAAGCACATATAGGCCAGGGTTCTGGCGTCGGACTTTCATAAACCAGAAAGGGCTTCTGTTGAAGACTGACACTGACACAGGAAGCATGTTCAGATTTATCGTGCCATTTGTGGGCATTGGTCTGGTTTATCAGAAAGGGGAGAACCTACTTACCAGCAGGATGGTAAGAAGTGGACTGTCCATGCGTCTTGTACTCAGGCAAAGACAGTCATGTCTTATCACAGGTCACATGTTTTACACGCTCCTTTCAGTGAGAAATATCTTGTTTTGTATGGGTAGTGAGTTTGTAACAGCAGGAGGGCATCAGCTGAGTGAGCAGGCTTCTAAACACGTTCAACTAGAGATTGCTAGCTCATGTTTTGCTGGTTTCTGGCAGGTTCTAGAGGTCGTCCCTACAAAACAACTTCAAAGAGCTTTGTGTCTACTTACTTTATACCTAGTCTCTAGCCAGTTTCATTTGTAGCACAGAAAAAAAAAATGTGTCTGATCGTTTTCCAGCTGGCACAGATCTTCCAAAACTGGGGTTTTCCTGAGTGATAAGATGCCTGTGTTATATAAATAAGGCAATGTCCAGTGTTACCTAGGTTTGGAACTTGAACAGTGATTTAAGCAATTTTGCCTGTAGGATGAACCTTCAATTAAAAAAAAAAGCAGTAGATTCCTGGTGGCGAACACACTAAAGTGAGGGAGGGCAGCATGCCTTTATAAGCAGAAACGAGGGCATGGAGCACTCTGCCTGAACCCCAGCCCATATTGCTATAGTTTGGAACTGAGGAGTCTTCCAAAGGCCCGTGTATTAAAGCCTTATTTGCCAACCTGTGGCACTATTGAGAGATGGCAGAACCTTTCTGAAAGGAGTCCTAGTGGAGCGTAGGTCATTGGAGAGGTGTCTTTGAAGAGCCTGTTGGAGTCCTAGCCCCTTCCTGTTTCTTTCCTTGCTTTCTGGCTATCATGAGGCAGCTTTCTCCCCCTCATTTTTCTACCCTGATGTTATATTGCCTCACCATAGGCCCAAAGACAATGGAGTCAACTGATTCTGATAGAACTTTCAAAACTCTGAGTATAGATAGCCTTTCCTTCCTTAAAGTTGTTTCAAGCCTTTAGTTAGAGCAATAGAAAGCTGACTAACACACCTTGAGTAGCTGTGGGGATGGAATGAAGAAAGGACAAACACACATACAGTATGGCTGGGATAAGGTGGGAGTTTCTTGTAACTCTATGCCCTGCAACCTAACATCTCAATATGTTTATTATGTACATCCCAGAATGGGGTGGTAAGGCAGGAGGTATTAGTCAGCCTGGGTAGGAGGTCTCTGGAAGCCAGCAGTCTCAGGCCATGAACACCAGGGAAGAGGAAGCTGAGGTTGCTAGTCTTTGTACACACTGACCAATTATTATTAAACACTGGTACTTAGACTTCTGAGGAGAGCTTTGCCACCCATGTTGAGCCTGACCCACATGGGGAACCACCTTTGTCAGCATCCCACGGGTCCAAGACTTTGGATGCCTTCATAGGGTTGTGCCAACTGTCAACAATATACAAGATTTCATTCAATCAGGGCTTGCCCCCCTCCCTACACGCACTTTCCGTTTGAGTCTCCTTTATAATGAAACCTTAATCACTTAAGTATAGTTTTTCTTTTCATTTTGAGTTCCGCTAAATTTTTCTACTTAACTTGTTGGCCTACAAAAGAGTTCCACAATAGCCCAGAGTGGAGTATAACAAAAGTTTACTTATTTGTGGTTAAATTCACAGAAAAAGTAGTGATCCGCAGTCCTCTGTGTGCACTGGGAACTGGTACTGAGTCCAGAATCCAAGAGACCCATGTACGCTTTTTGTCTGCATTTAGAGTACATGAGACCATGCCCAAAGTGGACTGATATCTTAAAAGCTATTGGCTGAAGGTGTTTCCACATCACATCCTCCTTATGTCTAAATAAGAGAGTTCTAATTCTAATACAAAACTATATACAATAAGAACAAATATCAAGTATTGCCCAGGAAAAAGAAGAGGCAAAAATATACATAAAAATTAGAATTACAACCAGCATGAACATCAAACTAGAATCATATGCTAAATATTTCAATAGTTATCTATCCTAAGGAGTATAAGTCTCATATTAAAAACAACTTGGCTAAGTCATGAGAGGAAAGTAACTATGACTATCTAGTCTTCAACCTCGTCAAAGACCTGAGAAGGGTATAATATTGCCTGAGTAAACAGGAAGTTCATTGTAAGCAACTTCCAAACCTCTAGAATTGACAGAGACATCTTGCTGCCTGGACAGTCATCCAAAGTTCTTCTGTAATGTTGGGGCATCCATCTTCAGCCTAAGGCCCTTAGTATTTAGCAGACTTTTCAATGAAGCAGGAAATTTGGAAAACTGTTTCACCTATATTGGCAGTTTGTCAGTCACTTTCTTCTGTGTTCTGCAGAATGTCTGGTAGTTTCTTCTGTGAAGCAGAAACCCTAAAGGAACATTCTATCTTTTGGAAAGTTCAGCAGTTACTTTTCTGTGAGTCCTGCACGTCCAGTTCATACAGCATGCCATCAAGCAGTCCAGGCAAGAGCAGTTTCTTGCCCAAATGGATAGCCTTGTTACACTGAAAACAAATTCTATAATGAGTTTCTTCAGGGCCCATCAACCTCTGTAAAGTAATTGGTGCTGCCAGAAGCAGACATGTCTCAGTGTTGAGAAAAGTCTAAGTTCTTAAAACATTTTAAATGCCATATTCTGTAGGACTTTGAAAGATTTGAAAGAATAGCTATTCATCTGAAATATATCTCTGTACATCTAGAAAACATAACTAATATGACTATAGTTTATTAGATGACTATCTATTAAGTCATAATATGTAATTATACATCACATTTTTAAATGAGCTGTATAAACATAATTCCTTAAACAAAAGTAGAAATATACAGATAACAAAATTGACCTTATGTGTATCAATAAACCAAAACCCATGCCAAGGTAAAGTATTCATTTCTATATCATATCCCTCTTTAAATGAAAACAAACATTTATAAACAATCATTTATGGAATTTGGGTATTGTTTTCCTCAAACTTCTTCCTGCTGTTTGTTGGGCAAAGTATTTTTAGGGTTCATGGAGACCTTTCGAAGAGTCTTACTACCTTCAAACTACCTAAGCCTGGAAGAAATCCACAGCTTCCAATCCTCTGTAGAAGCAAAAGCAGAACCTCTTTTCCAAAGTAACATGTCCTTAGACTCAAAATTTGAAGTCAAGACACCTTTAAAATATATATGTTGGTTTAGTTTAGCAGCCCATACAATGAAATGCTTCTCTGTACTTAGTTGATTCACAGTCAAAATATTCAAAGAAAGCACAATAATATATATATATATATATATATATATATAATTATATTCCAGACTCTCTGTGTATTTTTCATCTTTACATGGCTTTTTCTTACTCTTTTACTTTTTAATATTTATTTTGCTATCTTTACTCCTTTAATCTATGACTGTTGGTCTTTTTATAACTGTCTATACTTTTGTTCCTTTCTCTCCCAAGCCTACGTACATATTTTAAACACACTGTGACCCATTCAGAGGTTTATTTTTGTCTGAATCTGTCTTTATTGCATATCTGCAATCATTTTCTGACCAGAAGCACCATTTTTTTAAATGCTAAGCAGGTGTGGCTAGGACCAACTCCACAGCCCTGCCTATTGGCTCTGCCCCATTCATCATTGCGGAGGTATGTTCACCACATCTGCCAACCATGCTAACCACCCCGGCTCTAGAAGCAGCGAGTCTATGCTGCCATTAAACAGCTAGTAACACATTGCTCATAACCCCCATTTAAGTGCAGGACCTCCCAAAAGAGTCGGAGGTATTTGTGCTGCCAGCACGGACCAGGAAGCTAGCATTTCTTAACAAAGCCATGCAGTTTTTGCTGCTAATGCTGACTCAGGAAGCCTTCTCTTAAAGGAATCATACATCTTCTTGCTACCAGCAAAAAGATCCTATCTGAAAGAATGCTGCTGTCAAGAAGCTCCAATTGACTCCCGTTTTTATGAGTGTAGAAGCCTATTTTTTAAGCTTTCTTAGGCTTTATGTATATTGCCAAATGTTGGGCATCATTTTGTAAAGTGTAGACTGCTCATTCATTCCCAGCCACCCAGACCCGAATAGTCACACAAAAACTATATTAATTACAACACTGTCTGGCCAATGGCTCAAACATATTCCTAGCTAGCTCTTATGTCTTAAATTAACCCATTTCTATTAATCTGTGTATCGCCACAAGGCTATGGCTTACTGAGTAAGGTTCTGGAATTTGTCTCCTTCGGCAGCTACATGGCCTCTCTTTGACTCCACCTACTCTTTCTATATACCTTTATTCAGATTTCCTGCCTATCTGTAGTTTGTTAAGCCACCAGCCAAAACAGGTTTATTCATCAACCAATAAAAGCAACATATATACACAAGGACATCCCACATCATAACTATACTACATTTGTTCCTTACAGTTCGAAGTAAAGGTAGTGTTTAGGATGTCAGTTTAGTGGGAGCCATTATGTAGTGAGCATTGCTCTTAGCCAGTAAAGGGTATACTAACTGAGCAATTTAGGGTCAGTACTGAATTGCAGAATACACAACTGGTATAAGGATAATACTTTGTGAGTTTTCCATTCTAATACTAAATATTCTCATGTTACTGGAGAAAGCATGGTCTCTTTACCTTATGAACATTTGACAACATTCTGTATTAAACCTGACTTACAAACAACAAAACTTTATTCAAGACACTTCCTTAACTTTACGACTTTTCTGCTTCAACAAGTGCTGTTGTGAGGTTTAATGATCAGGACCACTCAAGGTGGCTTTTATGTTCACATCCAGCTCCCCACCCTGGCGCGCCATGTCTCCTCCCCCTAGAATACTTTCCTAGCCTTCCACTGGGTTTGGAACTCTGGTTACCTTTCTGATAGAGGTGCTATTGTTAGCATCTCCCTGGCCCCAGGCCGTTTTGCTGCTCTTTGCCATATGCTTATTTGACCCTGGCTGTCCCTCCTAGCAGTTACCTGGCAGTATCCCAACTGCAAGTTTCTATGTCTGTTTCCACTTCTCCTGCCAACCTCCACCAGAGGGTAAAGTTCTTCCTCTTGCCAGCTCAGGGCCTCACATGCTGTGGGCTGTGCTGGAACAGAATTAGTGGGTGAAAGCAACTGGGCAGGCCTAATGTGTAGGCTTAACTCATTTTGCCCAAGGCTAATGTTTGGAACATTCTGTTTCTTCTGGGAAAACCACCAGACTGGGGCTTTTAAACAAGTAAAAGTCGGATGAAGAATTACCACTGGTTTAGATATTTAGAGAACCCTTACAAAGAAAAGAGAAAGCATTTTTAGATGGGAGAGTAAAATAGTCATCTAGAAAGAAAAAAAGAGAGAAAACTAGAAAGGAAAAACTGGTTTTTCTCAAGCAGTGGGATTGACAAACAGATGTGGTGGCTGTGTCATGCGTTCTTTTTCCTTCTGTACGGAATTGGTTTGGAAGTCCAATGGCAAGAGATCTGAAAGTCAGAGATGAGAAAAACTTTCATGGAAACAGGTTTTCTCCAAGATCAGGAAGACCCAAAGCTCCCATGTTCTCAGCTTTGCTCTGGCCTTCAAGGAAGGCTCAAGGAACACCTGCTCAAAGCACCTTTGTAGGTGGGCATCCTCAGCAAAGCCACTAGTAAGGTCTTCAGCAGTGGCCTCACTGATGAACAGCTGTGAACACAGTTGAGTCTTTGGGTACTTCTGGAAATATGTAAGGGATACACTGGGCTCTGCTTAGTGCCGTCTGGGTTGAATGGTAAGAAAAAGGGGAAATTTAAGAGATATTCCTTTAAAAAGTATTTAGAATTTTTTGGAGATCAGTAATTGGTGCCACCAATATTTAATTATCCAGAAGAGAGAGAGGGAGAGAGAGAAAGAAAAGAAATGAATGTTGGCTTTTACCTTATTCCACATGAAAAGCAATGAATTCAAAATAGATCATTGATCTCAATGGTGAAATCTGTAATGCATACACATCTTTTCATGGCTTTGTGTAGATGGTTTCTTAGGGAGGACACAAGTAGTGTTGATCATAAAACAAAGTGAAATTTGACTTTATCAAAATTTAAATGCATTTGTTGAAAAGACATTTTTGGATGCTAGGCATAGTGACTTGTACCTGTAACCCCTGCAATTGAGAGGCAGAGACCAAACAATCTCTATAAATAAATGTAAGGTCAGCTTGAGGTACAATTTTTTTTTTTAATTAAAAAAGAGAACTTTAGACCAAGGGCTAAAGCTGGGAGATTGAAAAACGCAGACCACTAAGACACTGCTTGTCACGCCAATTCTGATCCGCTCCTGTACCAGGGGTCTCATCAGGCCTGTGTCTGCCTCCCTCTGGAGTAGACCAGAGGCCCCATCTGCACAGCCTTTCTTCAGCAGCTCTCCTCTCCAGGTGGCCAGATGGGAATTCCAGACCAGTGTTGTTTCCCGGGACATTGACACAGCTGCCAAGTTTATTGGTGCTGGGGCTGCCATAGTTGGTGTGGCCGGCTCCAGGGCTAGCATTGGAACAGTGTTTGGTAGCTTGATTATTGGCTATGCCAGAAACCCGTCTCTCAAGCAACAGCTCTTTTCTTATGCCATTCTGGGCTTTGCCCTGTCTGAGGCCATGATGGGGCTCTTCTGTTTGATGGTTGCCTTCCTCATCCTCTTCGCCATGTGAGGCTCCATGGGGTCACCCAGCCATCCCTCCTGCTTCGACTCCATGCCAGTCCTGGTGCTGGAGTGTGCTAAGCTTTATCATTAAACAACAACGTTTCTCAAAAAAAAAAAAAAAGAAAGAAAGAACTTTAGGAAAATGAAACTACACTCTATATGGGAAGAAACAGAGAAAATAGATTTGTGTTCTGAATATGGAAAGAGACCTCACTACAACAGTAAAACAAAATAACTTCATTGTAAATGAATAAAAGTTCCACAACTCAAATTAAAACCACAACAGATGTCACCCCATCCCAACCAGAATGGCAGAAACAAAAACAGCTGATGATATTACACTTCACCTAAGACAATTTTAATAATAAAGGTCAAACTATTTATACTCCATGTTTTACTAGAAGCACTATGATGTAAGAAAAAGAATAAGAGGATAGGGAACTGTTGTAGAAAAGAGAGATTTTTATTTGTGGGTTGTATACACCAAAAGAATTATGTATAGAAAAATTACTTTGAGTGATAGCAGTTTACTAAGTTATCTGCTTAAAGTAGTCAATATTGTAAATAGGCACAGGTAGAAAGAAGCCTGAAAACAAAGCATGTAGCATCACAAATATGAAATTACCTAAGAATAAATCTGATGAAAGATATGAAGCGGGGTTTTATTTTTCCTTCAGAGGAGGTAAGTTGTATAATATCCTTGAAAGAAAGTATAAAGGAGTATGACAAATTAAGTAATATTCCATATTTGCAGTTCCTAACACCCTTTAGTATAAGATGTAAATTATTGCCAAACTCATTTATAGATTCAATTCCATCCCAGTCTATAGGCCACAGGTGTATGTAAACTAACAAACAGATGCTAAAAATACTTTAAATGTGCTCACAATAGCTAAGACGTCCTCAGTGGGTGAGGGAGCCTGTCAAAAGACAGCCCCCAAACATTTGGCTATTACCACAGGAAGGAGATAGTCTTAAAACTTAGTGGAAAAAGAATATACTTTTCCATAAGAGATGATGAGCGAACATATGAAAATAGCGAACCTACTCTAATTCATAAAAAAGTCCTATTTGGGAAGTTTAAATTATGAAGTACCTAGAAAATAAAATACAACAATATCAATCACAATATAAATTTAGTTATAAATAGTATAAATAAAATGTAATATATCAAACATAATATTTAAGACATATTTGAAAATTCCTAAATAGTGATACGAGATTAAAATCCTTACATATGCATTTAATTGACATAAAACAGGCATATATATGTATATATAATATAGGTACATGTATTAGAACTTCGACCTTAGTAATTAGAGACACAATTTAAATGTTGAAAATGCTATATTATTACATGGTCACTAAATTAGCAAAAAGTGTGAAAAGCATCACTGGGGCACTAGTGTCATTATATTAGTACTTATATTTGTATGCACTGGAGTGTTTGTAGAAGCCTTAAACTAAAAACATCTACAAATCAATCAATAGTATAAAACATAAAGCATAAATTATATAGTTTTACAGTGGGATGTTACATAAGTAAAACTAGCAACACAACAATATAATAAACCAGAGAAAGATGATTTGATTGAAAAAAAGATACAAAAATTTGAACAATATGGGCCCATTTACACACAAATCTTAACCTGTCATAAAGTTACACGTTTATAATACACATGTAAGTAACTATAAAGAAAACACAATAATCATCTAAAAGCATGGGAGTCAGTTGGAGAGGAGGTAAAGGAATGAGGTTTAGGGCTGTGTGGCCTGGTGGTGGCTGGAGGAATGGTCATTCTCCTTCTTAAGCTATACATACAGTTCTTTTGTATTGTGTGAAAGGAAAAATATTTTATGGGTGCCCTGTGGAATAATGAATTAAAATGCTCAGAAATATTTTGCCTTCTAAAATCTAGATTAAATTTTTAGCTGGTATCTTTTGTTTGGGGGGATTTACTAGCATTAATAGCAATAATAATACCAATAATAATCACAAAGGTTGCCATCCGTCAAGTCCCTCTGAAACATTAACACTTTCACCTCATCTTTTACCCCTCATCTCTGTGAGGTACACGGTACTACTCTCATTTAACAGATGAGAAGACCCAAAGCTTAGGATGACCGCACAGCCACTCCGAATTTACACAGTGAGCGAATCTCAACTTCACACCTCAGCTCACTCCCTGTAATGCCACGGGTTCCCACTAGGCGGGTTCCCACTAGGCTAGTCTCTTTATTGTGGCAATTATTGTTTCTTTTTAATGGAATTTTATTCATGTTAAAAAGAAAACAAATGCTTGCAGACCAGTGAGTAACTTTAGAAAAGCATAGGTCATATCTGTTGCAATAATCTTGTCTGGTATTTTTCTATTATTTTCTCTATATATTATTCTTTACTTAATATTTATTGACAGTGTATCTTTTTATCCATAAAAATTAGAAATGTATTTGGTCGCAGTTGTCCCAGCACTAGGGAGGCAGAGGCAGGTGGGATCTTTATGAGTTTGAGGCCAGCCTGGTCTACATAGAGAGTTCCAGGACAGCCAGAGCTATATAATGAGACCTGTCTCAAACAAAACAAAATAAACAAAAAAATTGGAAGCTACCACAAATACTGTTCTAGAATCTTTCATTTTTCTCCCAACTTGACCACTACATTTATTCTTGTATTGTTAAATATGGCTAATGAAATGGTGGTACTTTTTCTCATGGAGATACTATACTGTTTAAACAACTCTCATATTCACATTTGATTTTAATGTTTTATTGCAATGTATTATTATTATCATTATTATTGGCAGTGCTGGAGATTGAATACCAGAAGCAGATACTCTTACCCATGAGCTACATCTTTACCCCCTAATTAATTTTTAAATATAAAAAAAGACACTATGATACTGTCAAGAATATTATCTACTTCTTTGAAATAAGACTCTGACATGTTCCAAGGGTGTGCTCAAAGTGCCTTTAATAATGTTTAGCTGAGCTTTCATTTCCTACCAAGTGTGTGAGAGTTGGCAACACTCACCCACTGGCCCAGCTCCTTCACAGTGAGCATTTGTTCTGGGTGAGAACTGGGTTGGCAGTGCCTTTCAGTCTCCTACTGGCTACACTGTGTCCTTTCAGACCACCGAAGAATGTGTACTCAAATTCTTCAATACTTTTGAACATAGACCACGAACACTAGCAACTTACTCTGAACTATTCTGTAGTTTCCCCGTTTTACTTTCCGAGAAACAACACACCCCAGCAGTAGGTGAGGTTTTCAGAGGTCTCCCCATCAGTTACTGTGCCCCCTACTTCAGGGTTTTTCCTTGTGGAAAATTTCTCCCCTGAGCCTTGCCCACTGGGAGAAGCGCGCCAGCTTTGGTGAGGGAGCATGACTTGAGGTTTGCGCTTCTGTAATTTCATGCCTCGTTGCTATCATAAGCTGCTTCTAGCTCCTGAAATCCTCTTCCAATTTAGAAGGTAGAAAAGCATTTCTAAGCCTATTAATATAAATATGCTCTTCTCCCAATTCCTAAAGCTAACAAGCAATGATTCATGCCATCGAATGGGGGTTTCATAAGCGAGCAGCAGCCTCTTAGATGCCCTCCGCTTGTTTAGAATGGATAGTCTCAGCAGTGGTGTGAATTTTACCTTGTAGCAAGCATCTTGCTTTCTTCTTTCCTTCTTAGGCTTAAAGAACCAACAGAAGGGAAATACATATGGGGGATGTGGAAAGAGGCAGGGGAATCCTACGGCATTGGAATGGAATTATAAATATGTGTGAATTAGCACATGATATAGAACACTATTTTCATTGTCGTGACCAGAAGCAATGACACCAGAGTAGCAAGGAGCATCCCTATGCCCAGGGCTTGATGTTTTTTAGAACATCTTCATGCACTGGTTTTGATTTTTGAAAGGTCTTTCTTCTTTAAAAAGAACCAGAGTTCCTTGAAGTAGTGGAAAATTCCAGAAATAGAGTGAAAATGTAGAGGAAGTGGAGAGTAATCAAAACAGTATCGGTGTATCAAAAGCACACGACAGCTAACACCGATGCTCTCACTGACCAAATATGCAACAGCTCGAGCATCAGAATGAAGAGTGTAAGCTGTTTTTATCTTTTTTCTTTTCTTCCCGTGTGTGTGTGTGTGTGTGTGTGTGTGTGTGTGTGTGTGTGTGTGTGTGTGTGTGTTTGGTTTGGGCTGACTTTATACTGACACTTAAAAGGGAAAGATGTGGTTCGGGATGGAAGCATTGTGATGTAAGAGAACGTCAGTTAGTGAGTGTGGAAGAAATGGTAGGCTCAGAAAACCACTGTTCCATAAGCACTATTGTAATCCATCCAATCAAGAATAGATACTAAAGACCTGGGCATGAGTACAGGATACCCACAGAGTTCCGTAATTTACATATCATTTAGACATTGAAAATATAATTCTAAAGTAGAGAAATCTGGTGGATACCACCTTAATCAGATCATCAAATTTACCTTTACTAACTAATGATAGCATAGATTAACCTTGTGTGCCACCTGTTGGGATATCCTGAGAAAATTATATTTCCTTGACTTTCTTGCCACGTATCTAACTTGGTTCCATGAGACACAATGAGGCAATTTAAACTGTGATCATTTATGAAGCTGTATTTCTCTGGAGTTTTCAAAAATAATAATTTCATGTGGAATAAAAAGAAAAAGAATGGAGTGACTGCTTCCTAAATAGAGAAAAGAGGATTGTTTTTAGGTTTTTTTGTTTTGTTTTGTTTTGTTTTTGTTTTTTGAGACAAGGTTTCTCTGTAGCTTTGGAGCCTGTCCTGGAACTAGCTCTTGTAGACCAGGCTGGCTTTGAGCTCACAAAGATTCGCCTATCTCTGCCTCCCAAGTGCTGGGATTAAAGGCATGCGCCACCACCGCCCTGCCCAAAGAGGTTTTTGTTTTGTTTTGCTTTTTTTTAAAAAAAAAAAAAACTTTACAAAGAATGCACTATGAGATCATTGATGGGCCCTGTTATGTGAGAAAGGTCTTCTTTCTGAGGAGACATGCTCTTGCATGTAGGAACAAAGTCCCATAAAAACTGCAGCTGCAGAAATGGAAACAGAAAGAGCAGATATGGAAAACACTGACACTCGGTGACGATTAGAAAATCGTATACAGCTGTTTACTGTACTCTTCTTGTAATGCCTCTTCATGTTTGACCTTTAAAACGTTTTAAACTTATCCAATTTTACTGCACTAGAAACCAAACCCTCATGCATCCTAGAGCATTTTCCTACTGAGCTGCATCCTCCTACTGAGCTACATCCTCCTACTGAGCTGCATCCTTAGCATCCAGGCTTTTCTTTGTTTGTTTGTTTTAGTTTTTAGGGTAGGAAGCAAAGATATATATAACAAAATGGTAAAAAAGTCATATAAAGCTTTGGAAATTTATTTGCCAATTTATTTATGAACAGTATTGCATGATGCACTTTGTTTCTAATGAAATATCATGTGCTGTTTTCTAAACAACATATCAACTCAGTGATAGGTATTTGAATTCCGCAATAAATAAAATGGCACATAATTAAAAGAGCAACTAACCCAACCACTATAGGAACAATTCACTAAAACAGTTTTTAATCTGTTTAAAATAAATTAATTTTATATGATCCCATTTATATTTTCATGTAGTTCTGTAACAGCTCTTTTGTTTTCATGTTTTAAAAAGAAAAAGGAACACAGATAATTTATTACATACCTAAGAAATGTGAGTTTGCTTCTTTGTTTCTGTGGCAGGGTGTTATATATGCTGGCAAGAACTCTACCACTGAACCATGCCACAGCCTGCCTGGGAGTTTCAGACTCCTTGGTTTTTGTTACAAAATATTTACCTACTTACTCACTGTCACTTGGAAAATTTAAAGGTCTAATATCAAATGGACTGTAAACAAGTCTGGACATTTGGTGACATCATTCCCCTCTTGGCTGAAAGGACCCTATCTCCAGGGAGATGATAAGTGGCAGAAGCTAACTTCATATAGCACTCATTTTTTATTAATTGCAAAAGCTCATGTTACACCGCATTTGTGTAAGAGGAAAACTATGAGACTCTAACTCTCTCCCACGCATCCTTTTCCTTTCTTCAGCCCCAGGTGACCCAGTGCTGTGGATTTAGTTTATGCCTCCCTGGACCCCGGTCTTGGTCACTTAGAACAACCATCTCCAAGCTTCCCAGTAGCACTTCTCCCCACCCCACTTCTTTTCACAAGACTACTTTATGAATCATATTAAAACCGAGTTTTCTCAGCGACATCAAAGTGGACTTTGCAGATCATAAAATTCACTTTTCTTAAGTACACAATTCAACAGTATTTTAAGACATTTGGTAAGTTGTATAATCGTTACCATCAAGCAGCATCCAGTGAGATCTTGTTTACAGCTAACTCCTGCAGATTGGTTATACATATGTGTGTGTGTGTACATACATATATTTGCACATATATGTGTGTAACCATATATATATATGATCCCTTAGTATGTGGCCTTTGTCTCTGACTTTTTTCATTTAGCACCATGTTTTAGTCCATTCGTGTTATAGCATGCATGCATATTTTGTTTCTGACTAGTATTCCATTTGCATGGACACACCACTTTGTAGTCTCCCCTCACCAAACCTTTGGGTTGTTTCTAATTGTGGCTATTGTGTGTACTGCACCTTCCAGCATTTATGTGCAAGGGTTGCATGTTCTTGTGTTTTCATTGCCCTTCCCTATGTAACCAGTAGTACTAGACTTACGGGAAGTAGCTTAAACTGAGATTCCTCTTTCAAAAACATCTGGGCCATTTTCCGCTCCTATCTTCTGTCTGGTGAGAGCTTCCCTTTCTCCCCATCCCAGCCAAGCTTGTTTTCTCCATCTCTTTAAAATTAACACTTTTCTAGTGAATGCAATGTTATTTTTTTGTAATTGGAACTTTCTTCTTCCTGATGCCTGATTCTTGGTGTTCCTATATTTATTTTCTCCTTGTTTATTCAAATCCTTTGTTCACTTTTAAAATTGGGATGTGTGTCATCCTATTAGTGAGTTGTAACAATATGTTGTATGTTTGGATACAAGTCCTTCAAGCCCTTTAGCAAGTCTGTGCTTTACAAAACATCTTCTCCAGGCTATAGCTGGTCTTTTAATTTTTCTAATGTTATATTTTGAAGAGTAAACACTTTGAATTTTGACAGAGTGCAATTTATAAATTTCTGCTTTTTTACTTTTCTTTCTTTCTTTCTTTCTTTCTTTCTTTTTCTTTTTTTTGGTTTTTTGAGACAGGGTTTCTCTGTAGCTTTGGAGAATGTCCTGGCACTAGCTCTTGCAGACCAGGCTGGTCTCAAACCCACAGAGATCCTCCTTCCTCTGCCTCCCGGCTTCAATTTCTGCTTTTAGGGTCATATTCTCTGGTGCTTTATGAAAGGTGTACAATGTAATTGCTATGTAGGCAACTGGAATGAAGCAGCTTTCATTATCTGCATCTTAATATCCATAACAATTGCTCCACTTTTGTGCTGTTCAGAAAGCTGCATATAAACAGAAACAATCAGCATTTCCTGGTCTGCTTTGAATGCCAAGCAGAAGGTGAGCTGTCAGTGATGCCAGTTCATGTGGCTCTTCAGATTTCAATCTCTTCCTTGGGTAGTGCAAATGTTGCCTTAAAAAAAAAGAAAAAATTCTGTCCTTTTTCATTCTTGAGAATTTCATATATATGTATATATATATATATATACACACACATATATATATACATACATACATATATATACCCCATTTCACTCCTTAGACTCTTCCACATTCTTCCATGTCCCCCTCCCAACTTCCTTTTCCCCTAAAAAGAATGGTTTTTCTCTCCCTCAGCAGCCATCACCTGCTAGCAAGGCTTGAGGCATAGGGAACCCTTTTGCCTGGTTTGCTCATGTGTCGGTCTTGTGCAGGTCCCTGCAGCTGCAGTGAATTCGTAAGTGGGAAGCCATGTGATGTCCATAAGACAGCACATCACAGCGCTCCTTTGTGTCCTCCAGCTCTGTTTTATGATGCCTCCTCTTTAGTGATGTTCCCTGGCACTTGGCAGTGACATAGAGGGGAAAGTGGTTGTATGGATAAAGACATTCTAGTTAGTGCTGAGTTCTCAGTTTTTATAACCAAGGATTTCTTGGCTCTGTGAAAGACTGTTTTGCTTCTGTTTTTATTTTTTAAAAGTCATGTAAGTCCAAAATGTCAAGGAAATACTGAAATCTTTCTAGGCATAATGAGCATTTTTAAGCGTTTAGAGTATGAAGTGGTTATGGACTTCAGGTCCTGAGGCTTGATAAAGGAGTATGAGGATGCACATAACACCTAGACTTTTGTGGTCAACTATTGTACCATGTGGCTTGTCCTCCAAGTTATCAAGCTTGAACAGCATGACTTATCTGAACTGGGTCATTGTCACCAAAGTTTATAAGACAGCATGAATTCTTTCAGTTAACCAAAAAAATATTTAGGACATGCACATACAATCAAAATCATTCTCTATAGTGATTAAGTAGTCAATACTGTTGTGGAAATTACTTTAACTATGTAAAGATGTGTTACATTGGTTTTTACCTTGCCTGCCTAAGGCACCTGATTGGTCTAATAAAAGGTGAACAGCCAATAGCTAGGCAGGAGAGGGATAGGCGGGGCTGGCAGGTAGAGAATAAGTAGGAGAAAGAGGGAGGAAAAGAGGGACATGCCTGTGGCCAGAAGCCAGGCAGCTGCCAATCTACCAGACACAAGAAGTAGGGCATAAATTTAAAAAAAAAAAAGGAAAAAAGAAAAAAAAGGTTAAAAAGTTCCAAGGCGCCAGGCAGTGGTGGGTGCACGCCTTTAATTCCAGCACTTGGGAGGCAGAGGCAGGCGGATCTCTGTGAGTTCGAGACCAGCCTGGTCTACAAGAGCTAGTTCCAGGACAGGCTCCAAAGCCACAGAGAAACCCTGTCTCGAAAAACCAAAAAAAAAAAAAAAAAAAAAAAAAAAAAAAAAAAAAAAAAAAAAAAAAAGTTCCAAGGCAAAACATAGATAAAGACAAGCAGATTAAAATCAGAGATAAGGCCGAGTATTCAAAACTAACAATAAGTCTCTGTGTCATAATTTGGGAGCCAGGTGGTGGCCCAAAATACTTATTAAGTACATGTTATATGTGGTAATATACATATAAAGATGGATGTACAAATTTGCATCTTTAGCTATATTCTTTCCATAGACCTCCATTTCTCTGACTGCTGAGTTTAATGAACTTGTCAAAAACTGAGCTCCAGACCCCACCCCCACATTTGCACCTCCCATGGCCATCTCATTTCACATCACCTTTGTCCTTCGAGTGCACAAAAGAAATCTGCAAATCATCCCATCCACTGTCTTTCCTTTATACCCTGTGTCTAATCCATCATAAATCCTGTTGACTCCAAATGAAATATGGAAGTATACATGAGATTCCAGAACCACCCCCAAAAAAGTTTTAGTGGAAAAAGGAAGAAAATTAACTATTGGATTTTGTTAATAGTTAATAGCTGGCCCTGGTTCTCTAATGCTTGTCGCTAGGAGCCAAGGAAATAGATATGACTTCATTTTTATGACTTAACTGGAGGATGTGGCTACATACATCTTCCTTATCTGAGAAGGATTTGCCTTTGTCAGCAGTTCAATCAAACCTACAAAAGTTGGTAACCTGAAATCAGTTCAGCGTTTTGAAAATACTTTATTGAATAATGTATCTTCTTCCTGAAGAGCCATGTTTTGGAATCCTAGAAAAACAGCAAAGTTCTGCTTTTCAAATAAAATTCTGCTAGAATCCTTCAAATGCCTCTTACAATGGGAAACACCCATTTTTGTCTTGACTGGAAAACATTGATCTAAATTTTAAAAAAGAAAGAAAGAAAGAAAGAAAGAAAGAAAGAAAGAAAGAAAGAAAGAAAAGAAAAGAAAAAGAAGCAAGGATGCAGGAGGCTGCAGTGGCAATGGAGCACAGAGGGCATAGGGAAGGCTGAACAAGGGGTGACAATTGTCTGGGTCATGAAGAATTAGAGAGCTGTCTATAATGTCAGTTTTAGTTTGTTGGCAATGTAAGTTTTTTTTTTATCAAGTAAATAAATCTAGGAACAGTAGACCACCTCTCTTCTTTGTTCCTACCTGGATATGTGTGCCTTTGACCTTTCCCCTAAACTAGGAAGAGTTGGAGACCCTTGAAATGCAAAGGATTTAGTAAATTAAACAATGCTTTCTAAAATGCATTCAGAAGGCGCCATGCTACATCTGGATCTCTGCATAATCCTCAAAACAAATGTGCATGTAACTGGGGGCTCCCATACCTGGCATCCTGGTAGCTGAAATCAGGTCTGAGAGGAGTATGAGACCACCAAACACAAATCCAGCCCTGTAATTACGAGGGCACTAAGGTGATATTTCATCCAGCGTTCTCAGCTCATCCTCTCCCTACCTGACCTTTGAAATGGAGCCATCAGCTCTGAAAGGCCTGGCATCTAAAATTAATATTCTCCCCCATCTGACTAAGGAAGCAACAGCTGAGCAACATGAGATCAAGGAGCATATTAGTTTAAACAGGGGCTCACGGTGGCATTTGAGACAAACCACTTCCTCCGGTGGTAGACACTTGTCTTTCCAGGCGACTTCTGCCCACTGAGAGTGAAGTCTCTTACCAGAGAGTTCTGCAGTCAATTTGAATTCTGCAGATTTCCTGTTATCTGCGAGAAAAAATATTCTACTAGTGAAGTGATTCAAATTCCAGGATGTCCTCCTACCGATGGTAATCACTTTTGTTTATTGTTACAACCTCTCCAATCTCCTTTTTCTCTCTGTGTCTCTCTCTAGATAACAAGTTGTTCCAAACTTCAGGCAGAGTCAATGCTTAGTATTTCTTTATGGAATGATCATGTGTTAAAGCCCGACTTGTTTTAATATGTTAATTTTTATGGCTTTCAGTATCGCCTGCAGCTCAATATTATATTTTATCAATAGTTCACCATTAAATAGACAAGCATTTGTCTTCTTATTTTAATATTTTTTTCAGAGAAGTTTACAACTAGTAATAATGGTCTACAATGTTTGTGTAGAGTTCTGGTTGATGCTATTTACATTTGAATCTTTTTGAATCTAAGTTCTGGATTTAAAATACTTTGTAACTCTAGTAGGTTATTTTACTCTATGAGTTGTAAAAATGAAAGGTGACGTTTCCTTGGCAGAATTAGAAAGAATTGTGAAGTAGAGACAATGAAGCAAATTTCAAAGCATTTCCAGCAGGGGGCCTCGGGGACTAGCCACGGGAAAGCACAAATTCAGATCTTTCTTCATCTTTCCCTCCCTGGATGGCCAAGAAATGTGCAAGTACCCAGATGCATTTATGTGTCTAGAATTAAATGTTAGTTTGTCGTGTGTGCATTACCTAATTTGTATGGAAAGCATTTCAGAGCGATCATGCAAAGCTGAGTTCAGCTCTCAGCTGTTAGGAAAGGGGCAATGAAAGTGGTGGACTACATTCTTCATATGAAATGGATTTTTTTTTGCACAATCAATATGAAATGCCTTACGATGTAGGCAGAAGGACTTGGGTTGTGGCTCAGAGGTAGGGATGCTTGCCTAACATGTGTGGGGTATTGAGTTTAATCCCCAGCACTGAATAACTTAAAGACAGGGGTGCAGGCAGATAATTACTGTGGTGGAGACACCACCCCAAAAGGAGGCCCAATCTCACAGGAAGAGAGAAAAGGCTCTCTTCCTGGACCAGCCTGTCCTACAGGACTGTGAGGAGCAAGACTTGCAACCCCAGTCAAAAACCCCAGTCGTCAAACTGTGTTTTAACCACCACTTGATATGGTGGAGGGGTTTTAAGTTTTCCCCTTATCTCCCACAGCTTTAGTCTGTAAAGAAAAAAAAACTGATAATAATGAATAGACACCTAAAAGAAACACATGCTCACAGTGGGGGACTGTGAGACTCAACGCAGGCGACATAGTGGGCTACGCTGAGAGCCTGGAGGGACAGGAGCTTGGAATTCTGGGGTGAAAGGAAGAGAGAAGCCCCTGAAGGTGGAAGGAGGGGTGAACAGATGTCAAGGATGCAAATGCAGTCTTTCAAGTGGCAGCCACCTGTGGTCATCTCTGCAGGGCAGGCGTCAGACCCTCTGTCTCATCTTCCTGTGGGTGACTCAATCTTTCCTGGATTCTAGAAAGGGGTGATGTGTCAGATAGAAATACCTCTATGTTCATTTGTTAGTTTTTAATATAAAATGGATATAAACTTCCCTTTACAAAAGGATTTTCCCAACAATCCTGTGTGTACAAAGGTCTGTGGTTTCTTTGAATAGCCCACTTGAAGCATTGCCGCATAAACAGAACGGGGGTGAATGTCTTACTTTCTCTCCCTGTATGTTTTGTTTAATGCAGTGAAGGATGTACATAGTCACCTGGGAAGGTGCTTCTTACTATTTGACTTTATGGGAAAATGTAAAAATAAAAAACATTTTCCTTTAAAAGTTCCAGCAACGGACAAAGTTCTGCCGTGAACACCAGCGCTGTTCCTGATTTGGGAAGTTGGTAGTGAACAAGTGACCCGAGCTTTCCGTGTTTCCTTCCTTTACAGCCAAGAGAAAAGAGTACTGAAAAGTCACGATTGTGTGCTGATCTACAAATCGGAGACAGGCGGAGATGAAAGCCCCACTCATGATGGTAGCCTGCTCAGACTCACCACCAGCATGCTGAAGGTGAAGAGGCTGGAGGACATCAGCTCCTGCCACAGCAGCAACCCCCTGGAGAAAGTGGCCTTTTTCCAGTGCATGGAGGAGGTGGAAAAGGTGAAATGTTTTCTAGAAGAGAATTCTAGTGAGCTGGATCTGCAGACTGGAGACCATGAGGTAATCATGTTCTCCCTGAATTCATGGGGAGTGCTCTTTATGTGATCCCTTCAAGTCGGTGTTGTCACTTACGTGTAGATCTAAGGAAGCTTGAGAGCAGATAAATCTCCATTGCACTTCTCTGAGGACTGTGTGTAAACTCTGCTCTTGAGTTGGGTTCATAGTTCAGAAGCCTTCGAGTGTTCATTTTACCTGCAGTGGCTGAAGAATTTTGAAATTTTGAAGTGAGTTTCTGGGAACCTGGAATATAGTTCAGTGGTAGAGGGTGGGCATAGCATTCCGAAGACCTGGGTTAGGTATCATTACCCCTCTCAATCAAATATACATGTACACATGCATGCATATTTATGGACTATGCTATGGAAACACACTTTACAGAAGGATCGTTTGAAATATGTGTTTGGACTGAAAACTTGGGCAAGCACCATGGGGGATAACTGTGCAGCTTTCAATTTCCCAAAGATCCTGTGCTCTGTGAGAGGTAGAGCTATTGATAGCAAATTCCAGGGAAGGTACAACACTCCTTCTTGATGGCATGATAACAAGTCCTCTGAGCTGCACCAAATCCATACATGGAGTTGCCTAATCTGATCAAGGAGATGATAGGTGTTATGAAATATAGTGGTATATTATTTGTATTTTGGTAAATATATCTTGCCTGAAGACCAGAGGCAAAGCTAACGTCACTAGAGGTCACGCAATGGTAACACACACCTTTGAGCCCAAGATTTGGGAGTCAGAATCAGATGGATCTCTGTGAGTTCAAGGTCACCCTGGACTACACAAGATCAATGCAGAAACAAATCCAGGTGGTGGTGGTGGTTCACACCTTTAATCTCAGCACTAGAAGGAATATAAAATTGGAAGAGAGAAAGGCTTTGCTGCTTAGTTTACAATCACCCAGCCTTGGTAGAGGTTAAGACTTCTTTATTGGCTTGACTGCTTTGCTTTTCTGGTTTTTGAGTTGAATCCCTATTTCTGTCTCTGAGTTTTCATCATTCGTGCTACAATGAGAGTAAGTTGGCTAATATACCCAAAGCATGGTAAACATGTGTGGTGTGTGGCTATGTATGGGGTGGTGGCGTCACCAGTGGAAGGGAGAGTAGTCTAGCACTGCCACCACAAAACTGAGGGGATTCCCTCACCCCCCCACTCCCCACCACACCTTGCCAGGGACCCCCACTAAAGTAAAGGTATATCATTGACTATACCGTAGAAAAGAATTTCAAGATAGTTAGAGAGACACAATAGTTGGTAAGTTTGTTAAATAGTGAAAATAGTGTGTGTGTAGGGGGGCAGGGAAAACAGTACATATTCAAGACATGACATGGGTGTCTAGGTGTCCGCACAATGTCCTCATATATGACTCTGTGGATTTCTAAGTTCAAAAGATGTGGGCTAGAGGTGGCTGCATGGGTAAAGGTGCTGACCACACAAGCCTGGTGGCCTGAGTTAGAATCCAGGAACTCATATGAAGGTGAACGGAAGAACTGATTCCAGACAACTGTCTTTTAACCTCCACATACATGTAGTGACACATGCGCTATACCCCATCTCTCTCACAACATAATAAATAGAAAAAAAACGTAAAAATATTGATTCACAACAGGTTTAAAGATTGAACAAAATGTAAAAATTCTAGGGGCTAGAGAGATGGCAAAGGGCACGCAGTGACAGTGAGAGGGGCATGAGGTGGTTCTCAGCCTCCCAGAAGAGAGCCCTCACAACAGTCTGTGACCCCAGCCACCAGCCACCCTGGACCTCCGTATGCTCAGCACTCCAGTGGACACAGCCTCTCCCTCAGACACATAAGGAAAATGACCTGGTATACTTATTTTTCTTATCTTTAAGAATTTCCCTTTGCAAATGAAATTGTAAGGTTGTTTCACAGTGTGTATGGTATGGACTTGGAGTAAGAGGAGCGCTAATGTAGGAGAACTCATGGCCCTAACCTCCTGAGCTCAAGTCATCCCCCGGCCACCGCCTCCCAGACAGCTGGAACCATCTAGGTGTGCGCGACCACCCAGCTACTTAGATACAGAAGAGGAAATCGTCATAGGCAGAATATGAGTGAGCTATGAAAGGCACCCTCGTAAGGACTATGAATAGCACAAACGAACAGAATTTATTTTCTCCTCAAGGATTTCTGAAGGAAACGGGAAAACAGTCATCTTTCATTGCTTTGCACAACAGAAATCAATGACCAGTTTATATGGTTTTGATTATTTCTCAAGCACCTCGTTCTCATAATTCTATGAAATCATTTTGTTGATATTGTTGTTTGGAAATTTTTTTCTTTTGAGAGAGAGGGCTTTGTGTAGACCAGGAAGTGCTTGAACTCTGTGTGTAGTTTAGGATGATCTTGAATTTCTGATCCTCCTGCCTCTACCTTCTAAGTGTTAAGGTTACAGGTGTGTGCCACCGTGCCAAGGTTGTGTGATTAAAAAAAATTGGAATTAACTGCCTTTGAAGTGTGAGGTAATGGTGAGCTGGACTATAAACTTCCTTAGGAAGAATTACTTTTGTGATTACCAAATGTTCTAGAAAGCTAGGAACCTAATTTGGAGATTATATATTTAGGGGTTTAGGGGGAAAGATCGAGTCTTCCGAGACCCTAAAGGAACTAAGCAAACATTGTGTAGGGCCTTTCCTGCTTCCATGCTACAGTTGACACTGTAAGATAGGAACCAGTGACAAGAAGTGCCATATGTCCCATTCGGTTTTTTATGTATAAATGGAGAAGGGTTCAGCAGCCCTGTCCTCCTCTGGCCGTGTGTAGAATGGACAGGTGCAGGCGTCAGAGGCTCAGAGCTCTTTCTATGGTAGTTGAAGCCCAACCTGAGGGTGCAGCATAGGCAGCAAGCCTTGCAGCTGCCAGGTAGAGAGGCCGCCTCAGAAGCTTGGCTGTGTGGACACAGCTGGGCTACCATGGCTGCCTCCATCTTCTGCAGGGCTACAGCAGATCTTTCTCACACCCCTCTCTTCTCTCCCAGGACTATTAAAAAGACCTGCCAACCTTCTCACTGTACTCTCTCTTCTCCCCTTCCCGTTCTCTTCCCGAGAAGATTAGGGCTTTCAATGGTAGAAACATTTGCAGGCTGCACTGAAAGGCAATTTTCACTGGATTTCAGACACTCTTGGGACTCAGCTTTGCTCTGGAAGCTTGGAATACGGTTTCCAAAAGCAACTTTATCTGCTCTCAGTCCCAAGAGCAGAAAAGCTGTATATAAATTTAACAACCTGTATTTGTTAAAATAGTTCAGTGAAACTTAGGTTCTCTTTTCTGGTTCTTAACCAGGATTTTCTATTTCATTTATTTTTCCCGTCAGTGAATTTATTTTAAACTACATTTCTTTCCTTCTAATTTCTTTGAGTGAATTATTAAATACTTCATATTCTACTACTCTGTACTTGAAACATTTAATTATTTTATAATTGTAACTTCGTTTCTTTAATTTTTCTTCATTTTCCATTTGGTTGTGTTTTCTAATGTCCTTTTCCCTCTTGTTACAATACCTTGCATGTGAAAAGGTTTATGACTTCAGGGGCAATTCATGGGCTTTCTTCCACTTTCTCCCTCTTTTCCATTCCATGTCTCAAAATTCCAAACTTAGAAGGTAGAATAGGCCTCTCCCCAAGCAAGGAGCTGGCAATCGATAGGAAATGACAGTCACCTACCCTAAGAATGAGGCCACATCTCAGCTTCCCTTCCCCCGGATGTTTTTCCTCTTCTTTCTTTATACCACACTTAGGAGCTCTCGAATTCTTCAGTTCAGTCTCAGCCTCCACTGGGCACTGAAGCTGGGCCATCACCAACACCCTAGACTCCTCACCAAGCTGACTTCCCACCAGCATGATTGTCTTACCTACAAGATTTCACACAGGTCAAGGCAATGCTGTCCTCTCTGAAAGGCTCAGTGTGAAGCCTAGATTATATGTTTGCTCCTAATCCATGCCCTTGCCCCAGCCCTCCTATGAGGACATGCATAACACTCCTTCGAAAGATCATGCATGTATGAAAATCAAATCAATGGATGAATAAAATATCTTTAGCAGAAAACCACATACCAAGATACACTAGACCTAAACTTGTTCAATGTAGGCATTGAAATCAAGTAGAACATGACAAACAGTTGGTCTGAGTGATAAGCTTAATAGCCACCGTGTACATACCACAAAGTTATATATGCTAAATAGTTCCCACAACTATAATTATAATTACTTTGATATAATCAAATGCAGAGTTTTAATTAAATGATTATAGTCATACTTTTGGTGCCAAGGACCCAACCTAAGGTCTCAAGGATATGCTATACCCTCAAGCCATATTTCTATATTTTATACTCAAGATGATTTATGCTTACCTCCCTTGGTTTTCTCCACCTTCCTGTGTGATCCCCTTTCCTGTCATTTCTCCTGAAGGCTTGGTCCCAAGTATATAAGCTGAGGGGGATTAGAGTATGGATAGTCCTTTTATAAAAATTTGTCTTTGTGGGTCACTCCTCTAGAATTTTGCTTATAGCACTTATTCAAGGCATCGGATTGCTTCTGAACCTATACTAATCATGATTTGTTTGGAAAAGCCTCCTTTAGTAAGCTCCGTTTTAGAGCTGGGAATGTACTATAGTCAGTAGCTTGCTTTCTTAGCATGCACGAAACCTGAGTTTGAGCAGTAACACCACATAAACTGGGCATGATGACCCACCCTGTGCCTGCAACCCTAGCATTTAGGAGGTAGAGGCAGGAGGATCAGAAGCTGAAGATTATTCTGAGCTGTACAGAAAGTCTGAGGCCAGCCTGGAATGCATGAGACCTTGTCTCAAACAAAAAAACCAAAAACAAAAACTCAAAATACAGTACTACTGCCAACAAAAACAGGTTCAATTCTTCCATAGTCCCTTCTAGAGGAGAGATTAGGGTGGCTCAAATAGACACAGGCTCTCACAGTCCACGGGATGTTTAAATGTCTCTCACAGATATTCGAAGACTGAACTAAGCAAAAATATCTCTTAGCCAGCTGAGCATAAGACTAGAAGGATAAAGCATGGGTGTCTCTATTTTGATTGAGTTGTTGTTTTAATAGCAGGTGACATTTCCTGACAGCTGATAGGAAATTTTACCACCAGCCGTTTTCATAATGGCTATTCTTAGTTTGCAAAATAGCATAGTTAAGGATGAAAGTTTTTAATTTTTGAAGTTACATTCTTCCGCTCCCCCCACCTCCCTTTTTGCTCCTTGTCCTGAAATGGCAAGAGAAAGCTTCCTAGCTGGCGTTGGCCCAGCTGATATCAGTTACAATGCCGCTACTAGTCCTTGACCAGGGGACAAACACGTGTGTCAGTATAAATTATTGCCAGCGTTCTCCCTCAGTCCCTGCACCTGTCTCTGGTCTGTCACAAAAAGCTGTCATGTGTTTCCTTTTAAAGAGGCAGAGTATTAGTTGGTAGTGTAACCAGAGACGACCAGTGTGGGACTGCACACAAAAAAATCCCACTGCTGTTCCCAATGCCCACTCCTCAGAGCAGAGCAAGGAGCACAGGGAACTTAGAAAGTGGTCCTGCTAGACCAGGGCCGGGAAGGCACTTACAAGGCCAGGGACGTTACAGCTGCTCCCAGAGAATGTACTCCACACGTCAAAGAAAAGACTTCTGGATTGTAGGTAGTGTGTGCCTTCTGTCGTCTTCAGTCTTCTGGCGCCTGTTTCGGTCAGTGGTGACATGGGGAAGCCCCAAGCAGGCTCCTGCTCTTGAGGATGCACAGGTAGTGAAATTCTCTTTACTGAGGGCAGATTCATTTTGCAATTCTCTTTGAGTATTGCCAGCCCAGGAGTGGTGCTCACCAAAGGCAGTTGGTCCATGCCTTGCTGGATCTTTGCCCAGGACTACTGTCTTAGGAGGGGTTGGGATAATAATAGTGACATGGGGATCCTTCCATCGTTTCTAGCAATTGAACTAACTTTCGGGGAATCTTGAAGCCGCTGTATCAGGGATTAATTTAAACTGATGATCTGCTTGGGGTATGAGAACTGAAAATAATGTTGGCATCACTTCATTTTTGTCCTTTTTCTATGTCCTAGTTACAAAAGAAAAACATGTAAGATTTGTTCTGTTCATAGGAAATCTCTTGTAGGCCCAGCACTGAGGGGTGTTGAGTTCTTGGAACATTGCCTTCCATGTTCTGGGCTGCTGCTGATACAATTTTTCATGTGACGCAGAAACTATTCCTGTGATGGAATTCGGTGGACAAAATACAGTTCTAGAAGAGAAACAGTTTCCAGTCTAAAGACTGTAGTACTTTCCGAGGGAAGGAGTTCTTTCCCAGGAAAACGGCTTTCTCTATGCACTTAACTGTTTTATCCATTTTCATCTGCTATGTCGTTTTCAAACACTTCCAACAGCTTAGCAAACGCGGCAGAAGACCATGCAGGTCAGCACTCCTGTTGGAGGACAGGCTTGCAGCAGTGTTTCTCAGCACCTTTGCCTTTATCTTCCCCCTCCCTGCCTTGATCTCCCCATGGAATTGTATTTCCTTTCTTCAAGTTTTCTTTTTTTCTGAAGGGCTAGAGAGGGGGCTCAGTTGGTGAAGTACTTGCGGGGCAACCATGAGGGCATGAGTTTAACCCTAGAACCCATGTAAGTCCTGGTGAGCCATCTTGTCACCTCAATGCTGGATCTCAGTGCTCACCAGCCAGTCAGTCTAGCCTAATTAGTGAGCTCCAGGTCAATGAGAGACCTTGTTTCAAAACGAGGTAGGTGGTGTTCCTGAGGACAATATCTAAGCTCCCCAACACACACACACACACACACACACACACACACACACACACACACACACACACACTTGTGTGCCTACAGTGCTAGGTGTCAATCTCAAGAGTCACAGTTCAGCCCTTCCCATGAAATTTATTTCTACAGATACTCTGTTTTGAGTAACTTGATGCATTATATGTATGTGCATACTTTGCACATACAAAGAGTAAGATTTTCTTCATCTCGTCTCCCCAAAGAGCCAATGTTCCACTGGGGTCTATTGCTGCACTGGTAATATGTGATTTACGCGGTGGCTTGATAACTGTGCATCTATGCATTACTTACATCTTATCCTATGAGAAGCATAAGTTCTGCCCCTGTGGTGTTCAGATGACACAGCTCTGTGCTTCTCTGATGCCTGAGCCTTTCCTGGGGTCCCTGCTACGTGGACACTTCTTTGATTATCAAGTTCCTGTTCAAAAGAACAGCCAAATCTTGGAATAATTACTAAATGACTTTATCTTAGTTGAGCACAAGGTAAAAATCAGTGGAATAAAAACAGCAACAGAAAAAAATAAACAGATAAACAAAACCCTGAAGCATATATAAGCATGTCTCTTGGCTAGTCCTGACATCATAGTTGTCTGTCTGTTCATACCCAGTCACTGGTACCCAAGCATTAATCATGTCTGGCTGTTTAATGTATCTTTTATGGGAAATATCAGGAGGGTTACCTTTCTTATATGAGAAATTCTGTGAGGGCTTTCAGCTTCTGTGTGGAAAAGAATGGCATTCACTGAAGCCCCGAGGTGAGGACCCTGGTGTTTCTACCTCTGCTGTCTGACAGTGAAAAGGTTAAGAAGCACTTAGAAGCACCACATATATGTGTTAAAGGTTCTTGTAGTTTTTTAACTGTAAAGAAAAGCTCATTTACGTCCTATTTACAGCATAACTCTCATCTTTTTCATCACTCATGATTATTTATAACATTGGCAACTGTTTATCTTTGAAGTTTGCCCGAGCACACAGTTTATGAGTTTTCTTTCACAGAGATGTCAGATAATCCATTTGTAATGTTAACATGTTCTCTCCAGTCAAGAGGTAAAGGCTTTCCAATGCACTGTATAGCTGACTGCTCATGTAAGGTTCTATATGCCCTTGAGTATGTGTACAGATGAGTAACCTTACCGTGGATGTTGGCTCGGTATTTCTGAATAGTCAAAATTATGATAATTTTATATAGTTTCTTTTAGTTGTTACAATATGAAGAAAATATCTCTATTTTCTCTATATCTCTACCAAAGGTAAAACAACATAATTAAATATATAATTGTTGCTAGTTATGTCTATGTTTCTAGGTAAGAGAATGCTTAACACACATCTTAATGATATTCCTAAATATAATTTACCAAACTGTGTTCCTATCCATTTCCCCAAATCATTATGGTTGTAAAATGTACATTTATCTGTGAGCATTACCCAGCCCTTCGTTTTTCACAGACTATCTTCATGGCTTTTACTATACAATTGACCCTCTGTATCCATGAATTGCACATCTGTAGATCCAGTTAACCATGGAGGAAACATTATGTCTGTACGGAACATCTGCAGACATTTTTCCTTATAATTATTCCCTAAATAATAGCAAATAACAGCTATCAGCAATTACACTGTGTTAAGTGTTATAAGTAAGCCAGAGATGATTTAAAGCATAGAAGAAGAGGTGCACAGTCATATGTAGACCTCATCCCATTTTGTAGAAAAGGCTTTTAAAAGACTTGGGAGGGATTCAGGGAACAGATCTCCCAAGCGTACATGCCAAAGGATGCTCTTTCATGTTACTTTTATTTTTTAATTAATATTTTAATATGTCAACTCACTTAAAACATTTTTAGCAAAAGCAAAAATGCAGCAGTGTGCTAAATACAGATCTTTCAAATGCACAGCAACACATGCACAACATAAATTTTAAAATGATTTGTTACTGTGTAACCTCAGAGAACCTAAAAATCTCTCACAACTAAGGTTGTCCCTGGAGCTCCTTCAACAGAAACTCTTTCCTGATCTTTGCCCTGAGGAATTTATTCCTCATTTTCTGTCTAACGTGGTGGCAAAGTCCAAGGAAGCCAAAGTAAGCAGGTAACTGCAGTCTTGTTTCTAGAGAAAAGGAGAAATTGATAACAAGAGGTGTTTACTACAGAACACTGATATCAGGAAAGTTTGCTTAGGGTTTTTACATGGCCAGCACTGTATGTCTAGTGTCTCCAAACTGTCACTCCTAAATCACCACAAGAAAGTAGATCCTGAAACCAGGGCTGTGTTTGGATCTTTAATTTGGGAATTGACTCCTAGGAATAGTCATGGACGCTCCGTGTGTGAGATAAGAAAAAAGGAAGCCCCAGCATGATGTTTGTTAAACTCACCACTGCGGACAGGAGGTCTCTGCACTCCCATTGTAGGACCGAAGTCCACCTGGCTGTCACTTTTGCTAAGCTTAACAGGGTTGTCGCTGTATAAACATGATTCACCTGATGTGCTCTCAGAAATGCCAGAGAACTCTAGCGAGGTAACAAGTTGTAGTACCTCTGAGGGGGACAGGAAGAGTCCCCATTTAGTTGCCTCAGCAACAGCTGGAGCAAAGGTAGACCAGACTGTGTGAAGAAGATCAAGAACAACGTAAGCACGGATGTTTCAAGGTTTAGTCTTTGAGGTGCTGCAATCAAGATAGTGTTCTTTTACTCAATTGCAGGTTGAGTTTTTGTTGTTGATGTTGCTGTTGTTACTAGCTTATTTTTGTTTTATCAGTTTCCAGCTTGTAGTGTTTTGGGTATTATTGGCTTATCTGAGGGAAAATTGCTTAATTTAAGATGGAAGTCATGAGGAGGCAAGAGCTAACACCAAAATAAGACTTCACTGGGGACTGTGGTTGAGCACAAGGGAGACAGTACGTGGCTTTGGGTCCTGGAATTGCTTCTCGGGGAGATCAAGGCTTATTAGATACATACAGCCTAGTGATGCATGTCTTTAATCCCATCACACAGGAAATAGGCAGGCAGATCTGTGAGTTGGAGGCCTACCCAAGTCACGTGGTTAGATCTTGTCTCAAAATAAAAAGTACATACAGAAAAAAAGGGTGCGCTTAGCAGGTACACTGCACACTGTTGCACAGAATCCCAGTATATCTGCATACATCGTCAGTTCTTTCTGTCTGGTATTGCATTTGATGTAGACATAATGCTCATGAACACTGGGTCTTTCTGTCCCAGGCTCACAAACAATGGTGGAGGTGCTTACTATTGCTCCCCACCCCTATATAGGGTACTTGTTATGCGGAGGGAGTCAGCTTTCTGAGCCTGGTCGTTGGTGGAAATTGCTTTCTGGAAGCAGCCAGGTTTCAGCAGGAGTCTTCTGTGGGCATCAGGGCCTCTCTTTCTCAGAGGCACACACTAGTATCTCTACAGACAGCTGGGGCCAGTTTGTCTGCTGCACTGCTTGGTTTTAACCGTCAAGGTGCCACGACATAGAATCATCTGGAATGAGAATCTTAAAGAGGGATTATCTGGATCAGGTTGCCCTGTGGGTGTGCCTTTGGGGGATTATCTTGATTCTTAATTGCGTATGGGAGGGACTGTTTTATGGGCTGCACCCTAGACTTTGTAAGAGTGAAGCCGGATTGCTGAGGATAAGCAGCAACCACGCCCGCACTGATTTTCTGTTTGTTCTTGATGGCCTATGTGATGTGACTAGTGGCTTGGGTTCGTGCCTTGACTTCCCCCAATGATAGATGTTACCTGGAATTGTAAACAGAATATACCCTTCCTCCCCGGGGTCACTTTATGTTAGAGCATTTGTCACTGTATCATCAGAAACGAAGGACGCCTGACCACCACTGTCCACATGCCGTAAGAGGTGAACTCAGAGTGGCCCTTCAGAACCAGTGCTGAGGATTGCCCTAAGAACAGAGACAGTCCCCAGTCCTAACTCTTCCAGCCCAGGGGTTTTCTTTATGTCCTATGAGCAGCACTCCTGTCCCTTTCTGTGTCATACTGGAATACTCTTTGGGTAAAATAAAGTAGCATGTGTATGCGAAAATGCTTTGTAAAGTGTGAAGGCTGTAACTGTTACTCCTTCAGTGCACTGCTTTCTTACACATCTGGGCGTCAGAACATTATGTCTTGTTATGACTGGTTTTGTGTGTCACTTTGATACAAGCTAGAGTCCTCAGAGACGAAGGAGCGTCAATGAGGAAGTGCCTCCATGAGATCCAGCTGTAAGGCATTTTCTCAATTAGTGATCAATGGGGAGGGCCAGGCCCAGCCCACGGTCGATGGTGCTATCCCTGGGCTGCGGGTCCTAGGTTCTATAAAAACGCAGGTTGGCCTGGTGGTGCACGCCTTTAATCCCAACACTGGGGAAGCAGAGGCTGGCGGATCTCTGTGAGTTCAAGGCCAGCCTGGTCTACAAAACTAGTTCCAGGACAGGCTCCAAAGCTACAGAGAAACTCTGTTTTGAGAAACAAAAAGATAAAAAACAAAACAAAACAAAAAAAGGAAGGTTGAGCAAGCCAGGGAAAGCAAACCACCTCCATAGCCTCTGCATCAGCTCCGGCCTCCAGGCTCCTGCCCTGTCTGAGTTCCTGTCCTGATTTTCTTCAGTGACGAACAGGAATGTGGAAGTGTAAGCCAAATAAATCCTTTCCTCTCCAACTTGTTTTTTGGTTATGGTGTTTTGTTGCAGCAAAAGAAACCCTAACTAAGACAGTCTTCTCACACATATGGAGATGGCCTTAAGCATGGAGAGAGTCTCTATGGATACTGCCACCTAGTATTTATTTTAACATTTCTTTCTTTCAACGTCTTCTACTGTTTTTCAGAGAGAAAAATAACTTGATTTATCAGTTCATTTTATGGAATTAAGATGATATATGCTTTTTAAAATATGTCCATAAATCTTAAGTATTAGTCCATGAGGCTCATGGCCTCACCTAGTTGGAGGTTTTGCTGCTTGCAGATTATGGTGAGGCTTTTTGGTAATATTTTTTTATGTGTTGTTGCAGACACTTTAAAGTACTGTACTGTGGTTGTGATTCAAAGATTGGAACTTGAGCTACAGTTCTATGGTCAAACATGCTTATTATGCATAAGGCTTTAGATTTGATTTCATACAGACAGAAACACACACACACACACACACACACACACGGCCTTAAAGCATAGATGTTGAGGGACCTTAGAGGACAGCTTGTCCAAATCTTTGAAAGAAGGACTCAAAAGTCAAGGGAGGTGAAACAGACTTGTCCAAGATTCCTGACAGTTAGGGAGGGCTGCTTTCTGAACATGAGGATTCTCTTCTGTGCGGCCAGAGCCAGCATTTTTTTTTTTTTCAGAGTTCTTGTCTCTTACTAAGGTGTCCTCTCCACGCCCCCACCACTGCTTCCCACATTGGATCTATAGATCAAGATCTGGCTCAGTTCATTGAGTCCTGCAGAACCTCTTCCAGGCTGGTCAACCACCAACCAGGCCCTGGCTGGGGCTTACACGGTGGCTCCTAGTTTCTAGTTCTGCACCAGTGTCACTGATGCCTAATTTCCAGGGTCCCCTGCACCACACCCAGCAGCTCTCTGAATGTCTCCTCCGGGAGCTGGAAACCTGCATGGCAGGGGTTGAGTCCAGAGACTCAGGCTGTAACAGGTGGGGTTAATGATCTTGTCAGTAGCCCAAGCATCAGGAAATTCTAAAAAAAAAAAAGGAAATAACTAGGCTAGAGGCCAATAGTGTGTGCACTCACATTCTGACTTGTCTAACTAACTCTTGCCTCCCGGCATTGGTATTCCACACACAAACAAGCTAGGCCTGTTCCCACCTTTCCTAACTAGCTTAATGCTCATATTGATGAAGTTAGGATAACAGGTAAGCATAAAAATGAAATATTTATGCAAACTTTTTCATTCAGAAATGTATCTAATCCACCCACACACACCAGAGTCTAAGAATTCATTTAAACCATTACATATAGATGCTATATTAATTTAATTAAAAACAACTACTACTAAGCTAGAAAGTTACTGTGTTGTTGGCTATGCTTAGATGCCAATAAAAGTCAACTGATAACTCTGGTTTGAAGGGAAAATACATGAAACCCACTGGCAAAAGCAATTTCATGTGCTCATTGTCATTGGTAGTCTCAAAAAGAGGCAGAAGCTGGCAGAACAAGACTATTCCTTTAGGGGCTAAGCGGGATTAGACTCTGTTTGTGCGTTCTTTTCCTTTTAGTCGAGATGCTTGAATGTTTGCCATTCAGATGGCTTGGCAGGCCTTAGTTATTTAGAAGCTTAAGAACTGATGGCATTAGGTCTCATTTAGTTCTGAACTTTCTAGAACAAGCATAGTACACTAAGATATGATCCCTCCCCAGGGCCGGGGAATGCAGCCCATGGTGGCTTACATTTTGCCTCACCCCACTCCGATTTCTATGTTCTTAGGGTCATGTTTGTTGATTACCTATTTAGGATCGATGCCTTTGACCTGGTTGTAGTTCTTTACTTAGCCGGTTATTTTATTGACAGATATGTAAGCAGTCCTCACTGTGTGTCAGCACTTGCTCTAAGTTCTTCATAAACAGGGATGGAGCTCAGGGCCTTGCCTAGCACTGTAAAGCCCCGGGCTCAGTCTGCAGTCATGCAACAGCAAAAACTCTGCGACAGCCTCAGGAGCTAGATCCGTCCCTGACTGGTTATCAGCATTTATGCTGCGTGTTCCAGGCACTGTGCTAAGAACTTCCCATACAGCATGTGTTCACCTTCACAGTAGCCCCATGAAGCCCTTTGTCTATGGGGGAGTAAGCTAAGTCCGATGGGATTTGGAACTTGACCAAGCAACACGGCTGCATGCACACTGTGGTATTCCTTTCTGAACGGACTCGTTTGCTCCACATTAAAACAGTACATAGGCTTAATTGCAGACAGATTTACTAGGGCTTCTTTTAAAAAGTAATTTGTTTCTTGGAGAAGTTTTGGGTTCATAGCAAAAGCAAGAGAAAGTTACAGAGTTATACGTACACAATGCATCTCCCATAGTTACAGAGCTTTGCATACATAGTCCACCTCCCACAGCACAGACCTTTGAGCAACTCTCCTAGCAGAACAGTGCTTTTGCTCTAACAGACAAACCTTCACTGATACTCTATACTTTATACAGAGCTCGGCTCACCCCTGGGGTTGTAGGGTCTGTGGGTTTTAACAAATGTAAAATTTCATGTGTATACCATTATAGCAATTTAATTAAAAAAAAGACATTATTTATAAACAAACAGAATTTTCTAAGGGCAATTTGTTTTATTCTCATATGATCAGAAGTATTTTCCCAATTTAATTATTTGCTTTTCAAATACAAATACAGGGACTAGGTAGGATTTAAATGTCTACCTTGTCAAACAGCAAACCAGTCTTGTCAGCAAATGTAAGGTAACAGCGACCTCCAGTGGACAGAAGTTGGAAAGGCTAGTGTGGGTATAAGGACCTTTTTCAGGCTTTTGGGATTTTTGGGGTGCCAAGGATGGAACCCAGGGCCTTTTGCATGCTTGGCAAGTGCTTTACCACTGTGCTACACTCCAGCCCAGGGTATCTTTGTGGTTGTTCAAACCAATGCTAGCACTTTCTCAACTCTGCTTGAGAAAGGACGCAGTATCCTGATCTGATTTGTTTCAGTATACATAGTAAGGTTAGACTGTAAACTAATATCACGAACTCTTAAATACTCTTCTGTTTTGTAAATAGCTCCTATGAATTCAGTAGATTGTCAACCCAATATAAGTCTTGACTATCAGATGCAACTGATATTTCTCCAAAGCTAGTTTTAGGGAGGCAGATAGTCCCAAAATATCCTACTTCTATTTGTATAGCATGACTTGATATTTTTTCCTTGCAGGCTTGCCTATCTGTATTTCACTTTACCATAGCTGCAGATAAATGTATGACCACATATTTGAATTTCATTTGGCCTCTTGCTACCTCTGTGACTCTAAGCATTTCTATAGACCCTTTCAGGGCACTTCACTACCTGAGATTAGTAATACTGACCTCACAGGGTTATTGTCTAATGTAGTGCACACAGTGCTTGGCAGAGAGAAGACAATAAGCTCAGGAAAGGAAACAATGCACTTCACTTGTGTGTACACTGGACACAGGACCTCACACAAGCCCTCTCTACCGCTTAGGTCTGCCCTGGGCCCAGCTTCCATTATCAGGAGCCACCGGGCCATTCCCCAACTGCACGCTTCTTTTCTGGGCCTGATCTCTTTCCTGCTCAGAGTTCCACATTTACGTTCCTGGAAGACATTTCTCCATTCGTGTTTTTTTTCACATTTCACTGTTTTCTGCTGGTGGAAGTTTCCATGTTCCGGAAGCACCTAGGCTATGAGCTTTAGACATCTTGATAACACACTGCCATGCTCGGTGTCTCTCATCCCCACCATTACACCCTATCAGACTTCCGTACGGGATGTGATTTATTGAAATATGTCTTACATTTTTTTCACCCATACTGGAGTGATGGCAAAATGAGTTAGTTTGCCCCACCATCGTGTAAGGATGTATACAGAAGGGTCGCCATAAGATACCATGAAGAAGGAAGAAGGAGTTCCATCATGAATGAACTGTTGTTCTGCAGGGCCAAGATCATATACATATGAATACGCAAATACTGTGTGGTGGGATCCTGCTATCTGATAACATAAGAATCAAGCAACATGGGCTTCACAGATCTGAAGCAAGGCAGAGACCATTGTGTTATTGGGTGCACACTACTAAATATCCCTTAGGTGCCAGGTAGTGCACACCCAGGTTGAACCTGATACAGATTGTTTATAGAAATCATCAGCTCTGAAATAATGACATTTACTATTGGCAGCCTAACAAAAGGAACAGAAGAGATTCTTTTGGTGTCTAGAATTTTGTCTATACAAAGGATATAGGGCTGTACCCGACTTATCTAGTAGGCAGATAAAAAAAAAGCCCTATTCTTCACACTCTTACCTCTTTGTTCCCTGAGAACTGTCATGAGTCCCGAGTGCAGGAGGCCGGTTACTGACATGGCACTGTGTTCTAATAAAATTTGCTGGGAATGAATGCAAGACTGGAAAGTCAATGGCCGCAGTTCTTAATCTGGTCAAGCATGCCCAACAAAATAGCAACTCTAGCCTTGTCTTGTGTTCTGTGGAGCCTACACTGTCTGGTTCTTACAGATTAAATGATAGGATGATAGGATCCTACCACACAGCATTTGCTTCAGGTTTTGGTTTTATAAAGATATATTCACATGAATGAAAGTAGTTAGAGTTTCACATTCATGCTGACTCATAGTCAAGTCCATAAAATAAGGATTTATAGATGAAACTCATTAAAGTTTGTTTTTAAGTATTCTACTTGTATTGTTTCCCAACTCGTAATTAACAGCCTTCGGAGCTATAAGATGGATGTGGGAGCTAATTTCTTGATCTGGCATCCTTTGTACCCACATCCAAGTCCCTGGGGAACCACTTAATAGCTGTATGACATTAGTCATTCAGTTTTTCTTTGTCTCAGTTCTTATGCCATCATGTTGGCATAATAACTCAACTTGGTCAAATTATTTAGGGGAAAGATTGCACGAGTTGATGTGCCTAGGAGCAAGTGGCTTGGTGCCAGGCACAGAGATGCAAATTCCATACTGACTTCTGTTCCACTTCTTGGTTGATTTCCACACCTTTGATCATTTTCTCCCCTTGAGATGGCTTTTGAAATCGTCGAAGACCAGATTCAGGTCTCACGACAGTTAGTTCTAATCAACTTGGATTCCATCACCTTTCATATACACTGCTTAAGTACCCCGTGCCAGTATGTGACCACTTTTGGGTGTCCTTTATGATCATTGCTGTGTTGCAGGCAAACTCTTCCGTGTCTAGAAAGGTAGAGCTCTCTCTCTCCACAGGGATTATTCCCTGTTTATTTATTTTTATCATATCCTTCAATGAGATAAGTTCATTTACATTTGTGTACTGTTTGTCTATAGCTTTTAGGTATAATTGCCTTTTCTTTTTGGTTTTTCAAGACAGGGTTTCTCTGTAGCTTTTGGAGCCTATCTTGGAACTAGCTCTTGTAGACCAGGCTGGCCTCGAACTCACAGAGATTCACCTGTCTCTGCCTCCCAAGTGCTAGGATTAAAGGTGTGCGCTACCACCGCCTGGCTAGATATAATTTCTTATTTCAAGTTTTAGATGTGAAGGTGGTTAATATACTTATTCAAATATCTACACAAAAATAATGAGTCAGGATATTCGAATTTTGGGTTTGCCTATTTTTTTTCTGAGCTCTTCTAAAAAGATACACTGGAGTGAATTTTAAATATGGTCAGTGTGGCTTGATACACCCTGACAATCTTCATTCAGTATCAGCCACAGGAAAGACATCTGTTGCTCCGAGGGCCTTCTGTCCCCTCTGAAAAAGGAGGGAATCTGTTTATCCTCAGTCAAAATCTGCCAATCTCTACTCTGCAGTGGCACTAGCGCATTGGAAATTGTTTTCAATGACGGCAGTGAGGCATTGCCCAGGGGCTTGGGTCCCTTTTGGACTCAATCTAGAAAGGTTCTACTCTGTTAGTTGTTATTTAATGGTAATGCAAAAATAGGCATTCATCATACACTGGGATCTCATGCCTCAGACAGCAGTCCATGCCTGTCAGGCAGCATTGGTGTGACCAGTGCACTTGCTCCAGATAAGAAGCTCTCAGGCCCACCCCATGTGCTCTTGCCTAGGGGAACGTTAGCATTTGAAAAGCACTGGAATATTAATTGCCTTCTGTAGCTGAAAAATGAGGGCTTAAGCTTTTGGTCCCATGAAAGCTGCTGAGATGCAATACTAGTGAAGTTGTGCTTATCTAGGTAATAGATGCTTGCATGGTCACGTTTATATAATCACATACATATATATCAAGTATATGTGTGTTCATAGTGGTGAGTGTGTGTGTGTGTGTGTGTGTGTGTGTGTGTGTGTGTGTGTGTGTGTGTGTGGTGTGCTCCCAAGCCTCTCTCAGGCTGGTCCTTGAGAACTAGGCAATATCCTTTCTTGAACATTTTAAGAGCATATTTTCCTTGATAAAACAAATATGTCTATTAATAGTTGTTTCCATTAGATTTCCCAGGCAGACAAAACACAGAACTTGTCCCTCAGCCAGTCAGATAAGCTGGGGTGAGGGGACATGTGAATGGCAGCACACCCTGCCTTCCCTAGAAGGGTCACATTCATCCCCAGGGAGGTGGTCTGGACATCAAGTCCTTTACCCATTTGAAAGGAGGCGATTGTGTGATGGGACACCAAGGGACCATGCATCATGGAAATTCCTTGGTCTGCCCTTGTCAACAAGGCAGCAGGTGGTTTAATTGAAAGCCATGGGTGTGCTGAGTAAAAGAACAGGCTGTGAGATTCTCTGCTGTCACCGAGTTACTCCTGCCAGGTGCTCTCTGGCAGGGTTTGTAAGTCTAAGTGCCCGTGGCAGGGAGCCGCTGGGTCCACTGCATTCTGTCAATGCTAAAGTTAGGGTCACAGTTTCCAGGGTCACATCGAAAGGTCAGTAGAGTCTGGAGCTTAAGGCTCCATCTGGGCTTTGGTACTTTGTTAGATCAGCAAGCCTGACTCCTAGTGCATTATGAGACACTCTGATGTTTGTTACGTGTTAGGGAGAGAAACACTGGAAATGGGCATCCCTTGGGGTAAATGTATAGACTCCCAGGTCCCACAAGAATCCTTTAGCAGAAACTGCCAGAGTGGGGCTCAGGAGTCCATGTCTTTAATAACCCAAGGTTCTTCCTGGGGAGTTCCTGGAACAATACCCAGATTTCATTCTTTTCCCCTTTATGCTTATGACTGGTGTATGAAAAGATATTATGTAACTTCTGGTTACTTTTTAGGCTATAAAAATCATTAATTTTAAAATATTGACCTTTTTCTGTACTACTCATTAACCCTGTCTCTTTTTATTGTTAGTCTACTTGGGCATCTTTGTAGGTGAAGCTGAGGACAGACACACAGCTTAGATTGCTTGAGTAAATGCTACAGGCCTATGAGCTGATTGAGCTGCTTTTTCCTTCTCTTGATTGCTTGGTTTCTGTGGTCTTGGTTACGGGGCTATGACCTGGGCAACTGCGGGGCCTGTAGTTTTCACACACACTTTTCTATTATCACTGTAACCTTGCCTTTTTCTGGTTTGGTGCTGGGCATGGAATTCAGGACCTCACCAAACCATGTTGTAGCCCCATGTCTCCTACCTGTGTGTGAGTTACATCAACATTGGGATAAGAGGTGTACATGGGAGTAAGATTTTTGTTAACTCATTGCCCATTGAATGAGAAAGCTTTCTTTAACAGAAGACTCACTTCTTGTGAGGTTTAGTATAAGGGAATTAACAGGTAGTTGAGGAAGCAAAAGTGATAAGTGCAATAAGTCAAAAATAATTCTGAAGAAGAATATAGGTTGTGGTGGACTTAGATGAAGACTAGAGAATCCCTTTGCTCTAAGTGAAAGCAGGTAGAGGGCATCTTCCTGAGTGATTGTAAAGCACCACATCTTTCTGACATCTACTGAGGACTGGTTCAAATCCAACTAACTCCCCAGCATTAGCTTAAATCACATCTGAAAATAGACACAGAGAGCAGACAGGGACAGAGGTCAATGAAGGCTGGGAAGGCTTCATGTCTGGGAGGAAGAGCCAAGACTGGGTGGAGGGAAGCCCAAATTTTATGCAACATGGGTCACTCCCAGGAGAACTGAGGCACCAGCCCAGTCCCTTTGGCCTTTCTTGCAAGACACTCTAGACTTTCAGTTTTAGCTGTAGAAGAAGATTGCAGTCTCCTGAGATGTCGATCCGACACATTCCTGGACCCATTAGCTCTGCAGGCCTCAAGTCTCGCTTAGCTCACGTAGCATAGCATTGAATTCCCAGTGTCATTTCAGAGGTGGCTGATGAATTCTATGAAGAGCAGGCTCTTCTTGGGCAGACCCCCATGTCCGTATGTGTGACACAGATTTCAGCTTCTGTAAGCTAAAGCACAAGGATGTGGTGTGTTGTACTCTGCATGAGGTGATTCAGAAGTCTTCATCAAGCACTTCCTGTGTATCTAGGTATCCACAATCTTAGAAGAGGTCAAAGTAACAGGATTAGATGTGCCTACCATGACTAGCTATGGAACCTATATACTCTTCTCCAGCTTTCCGTGTAGATACTGAACCACGAGTTAATGTTTTTACTCTCATCTAGACTTCTGTGGAAGATAAACAGAAATTATATATAGAATTGTTAGCACTGTGTCTCATATGAAGTCAGCACTCAGCAAATGCTATCTAAACTAATTGCTAATACTATTGCTAATTTTACTCTAGAAAGTTGTTATTTTGTTGAGGTTGAAATGACTGATTTTATAAATCAGGACAAAAACAAGACAGAAAATTCGAGCATGGGTTTTAGATCCTATAACCCTCTGGATGTGTCTGGTAACCCTCCAAGTGTGTCTCCAGTACCCCTCTGGGAGTGTTCTATAAGTTTCCAGATGTGTCCCATAGATACAGTCAAACTGGCTGGGCCAGGCTGACTCTGAAACTGTTATGAGAATGTTTTGTGTTCACTTATTTTTCTGTAAAGTGAAATACCCTCATATCCCATCATCCTGATTGCCTGCTGACCTAACCACTATATTGTGGGACAACATTGTGACTCTCTGTTTTTTATTGATTACCTTCCTCTTGCTACTTCGTTTTCTTTACCAGTATTCTCAAAATGCAAACTTCAAAACCAACTCTCCAGGTCCTTTTGGAATAAAAGATAAATGAAGCATATACTTTAGTTGGAATGTCCCCCAACACAAAAATACACACATATATATATACACACACACACAAGCTGATGTGCTGGCCAGGCATGGTGGCACTATGGTAGGTGGTGGATCTTTAGGAATGGGGACAATTAGATGGGTTCAGGACATTGGGAACATGTACTCTGAAGGGATAGAGTGACCCCAGTTTCTTGCTATTTCTATTTTTCACTTCAACAGCCATTTTGCTCTGCCACACATTTCTACCATGGTGCACTATCTCACCACAGACCCCAAGATAACAGGTCCAATCAATCAGGACTTGGAACCTTAAAAGCTGTGAGTTAAACTCAAACGTTTCTCCTTATAAAAGTTGATTGCCTTACATGTGTATAGTAATGAAGAGCTAACACAGCATAGAAAGCTGGAGTCATAGGGAAGAACGTTTGCTTCGTGAGGATTTACTGAGAATGTTGGATGGATAAGTGAGGAAGTTGGACTCAGTGGTAAAACCAAGAACCAGTCTAACCAACCACACCACATGCTGGTCAGGTGATGGAGAAGGTTGCTAAGGGTTAGGGCAAGAGCAGGCGCAGGAGACGTCTATAGCAGGAGACGTCTATAGCATTAGAATGGCTTCTTGAGCAAGTGTAGTTTCAACTGGCTCTGAAAGATGGCCAGGTTAACCCAGGGAGGTTAGAGGAGGTACGCCATGAAGGCTCAGTAAAGATACAGAAGGTAGGTCAGAGAGTAGAGTGGTTGGGGCAGTCACAGCTCAGCCAGTGGTTGGGAGCCTTTTCAAACCTACCTTACTGGAGTCTCCAGAGAGTGGGACACCAAGGTGACACAGTTTCCATTCTTCAGGCAGGGCCTGTAGCCTGTAATATTCTTCCCATATTTTGGTTACTGTTAAAAGTTAATTCTGGCAATCCCATAGCTCATTCCTGGGACCTCTTTGAAATAAAATTATACGTGGTGCCATTTCCCTTCCTTCTGAAATTCCTCTTGCTGTATTTTTAGTACATTTGGGGGGAGTAAAAAGCATCACTTACTCCTAGTTTTCCATACAACTTCTCCTGATGACTACCTCCTTTTAAAGAGGTTTTCAAAGGCTATGCAGCCTGAATTAACTTCTCTGTGAGAAAAGGTCTTTTGTGGTTTATAAATTTTAATGCAGGATACTAACTGCCAGGATATTCTTGGACCACAACCAGGGCTTTAAGCAGCCTCCTGTAGCAGCTGAAACGAGGCCAGCCTGACCTGCACCTGGACATAGGGTCCTTTAATCCTTTACGTTCAAAGTCAGGAGACCTCCTGGTCTCGACCTTAGGACATCAAGACTTTCCCTTTTAAAATCCAGTTCCTGGAAATAGGTCTTTGCTGTGTTGATGGATAATTTTTCACTTCGTATTTTCTTAAGGTATATAAATTCTTCTTTTTCTTCTTGCAAATAAGGGAAAATAAGGTCTGGGGGTCCACGGTCTTCTCTGTATGAAGCAGCACAAACCATTGCTGTCCTGGATTTTTTAATTCTTCATTAGCAACAGGATTCCTACACTGCCCTATTCATTCCCTGTTCCTCTTCAGACACTGAGCTTACTATTTTGATTGAAAGTGCTGAGTAAGAGAAAGTTGCTGAAAATTACCCTCTTAAGTGAATGCCTGAGCCTCTAACCACACAGGGACCCGCTCTGCTCCCATGGCTATTTGGAGGCCCTTAATCAATGTGGCAATGAAGAAAAACTGGGTTTTTTGAGACGTAGTGCTTTGCCTTGTGCTTTATGTGTCTTTTTTTCTTCCCCAATACCAGGAAATTCTCTTGGAATAGAGAGCCACTCCAAGCCAGCCAAGTGCAGTTTTGCAAAATTTAAAAAGACGCTCCCTCTGGGGCTGTAGATTGACAAGGACATCCTTCTACGTGCACTACAGACTCACATCTTGGTCAGCTGACCTTCTCTTCTTTGGGCTTAGCCAAGGGAGCAGAAGCTGGCTCCCAGAAAATCTGACTCTCTGAAGAGCAGCTGTGTGCTGTGTGGGAACCACGCACTATGGGTGGCCATCTCTCTAGATACATCCCCTTGCTTGGCCTTAGCCAGCTGCCCATTGATTGCGGCTGAGCTGCTGACACCAGTCAGCAGGATGGATAGTGGGGTTTGGGCAAGGCCCTGCGTTAGGGAGAAAACCCAGCATTTATAAGAGCAGCAGCTGCTTTCCGGGTGTAGGTGTGATGATCTCTTGAGCTTAGTGGTTCTGCTGGGGGAAAAAACAGGCTAAGTGACCTTTTGTGGTTATGTAAATGAAAAAAAGTCACAGAAGCCATTGCTTCTGGGATATTTCTTAACAGTGTCCTTTGTGTTTGTCAAAAACTCCCCTCCCAATGATCTCAGTGTGTAAATGCTAAAGAAAGCCCCTGAGAAGGAGCCTCCTAGAAAGAAATAAAATGTGACCACTACCTCCTCCAAAATGAGGGTCAGGCTTACATATGCACATTTGAAGAACTGAGTTCTATGTGAGCACAGATGGTAGACATTAACAGGAAGTGGAGGCATCCTGGGGACCATTGCATTGCAAGTAGGAATAGCAGCCACCAGAGACTTCATTATGATACTGGGTACTGGGAATGCAAATACAATGCAAATACCCAATCACCAATACTGATGGGCACGGTTAATATTCGCCAGTTTCTTTCCTCCAGCTTCTTGGGGTTGGACCTGGGTAGATTCAGTCCAAGTAAGATTGAGGTCTCAGAGAGTCTCCTCACTGGGAATAGAGTTAATGAAGGCTTTAAAAACCAAGAGAAAGCACATGTGAAGTTGTGTGATTTCCATGTCAGGGAGAAGCCTACCAGGTGCCAAGGAATTTTTGGTTGCTGTGGCAACCAGAACAGAAGTCCATTCTGTGGGCCCCCAGCTGGTTCTTAGCCTCTGCCTCCCCTGGAGTGTTCATGCCCAGGACCGCCAGTGGAGCAAGCAGGAAGAGAGGGGTCTCAGATGGGAAAGAATGCAGAGTCCACATGCAGATGGCCTAAAACAGGAGTTTGCTGAAGGCCAGCGTGAGAAGGCAGATGGGCTTAGGCCACAGGGAACTGATTACAGAACTTTCAACTTTACCAGGCATTACCAACATGTTTTATTTTGTTTCCAAGCTCTTTCTTTGGATAATACATAAAGGACGAGTTAAATAAAAGATGCAAAGTTTACCCTCTGGAGGGGAACTAACCCCCTCCCATTCTGCAGAAAATAGCCAGGTTTCATTGCACTGCTATGTATGCCATGAAAAATACTCAAAAGCAAAGTGTACCGCAGAAAGGGATTTGCTGCCTAAATGTTCACATGTTTTGCCTGCTAGAGAAGGAACCCAGGGCTTTTAAGTATTAGGCAAGTGTTTTACCATTGAACTACACTCCCTTCTTGGAACACTTCTTGGAACTGTTGTTAAAAAATAGATATCAGCTCTGCTACTTAGCACTGTATGGCCTCAGATACATTATTTAGCCTTTCAAGTGTATAATAGGGGAGGGGTGCTTAGCACATATGAGGTAGAGGAAGACATTAAATAAGGCCTGTTAGGACCAGAGTAAGCCCATTATAAATGATAACTATTAATAGTGATCGTAATGAGATAAGAACTAACTGTGCCCTTTTAAAAATACCTCAAGCATTCCTGACCTAGGCAATAAAAGTCTATATCTTCCTGTTCAGATACAACAACTCTGAGTTAAGTGTTCTAAAAGTTTAAATCACTGATATGAGAGAAGAATGTTTTTATTTATTCCTTCAGAATTTCATGCCATATTTTTTTTAAATCATATTCATTTTCCTTCCTCATTCTTCCTGGATTTTCTCCTACCTCTCTACCCACCAAACTTCAGATCCTCTTTCCCTCTCTCTCTCTAAAATATGGCATGCTTCACAAATTTGGGTGTCATCCTTGCTCGTGGGCCATGATAATCTTTTCTGTATGGTTTCAACTTTTGTTTATGTGCTGCTGAAGGAAGCAAAGTATCACTAGCTTCTTTTCTGGGAAAGAACATTGTCACTGGGAGTCAGCTTCCAGCTGTCCCTCCTGGAGTACAGGGCCTTTGGAAGTGAGGCTCCCTGGTGTCTCCTGGTCTACAGCTGGCATCAGCCCCTCCTGCCCACCATCTTCCTCCTCTTCTCAACTTCCATTTAATTTTAGAAACTTGTGAGGCTTCCCAGGGTCTCATGCTTTTCTGGGAGGTAGGATCTTAGAGTAGTGGCTATTTCTCACACTCGAAGCCGAGTTGTAGCTTGGTTTTCTTTGGAGAGCAACAGCCTTTGAGTTTTACTTAAGGGAGCCTGTTCTTTAAGACTCAGGAAGACAGACAAAGATCAGAAAGCAAGGTCCAGGTGCCATTGGGGTTCCATTCTTGCTGCCAGCACCTCTGCTGGACTTATGCACAGAGGCCTCTGCAAGGACCACCTTTTAGATCACACTCTGAGGTGTCCACAGCGAGAGAGCATTAGCTACCACAAAATGGGACTTTCCTGCTGTGAAGTAATAATACCGTGTGGAGATATTTACTTGGTAATTTATTGAACCAGGGTTGTCTTCGGTTAAGTATAGACAGAGCTGGCAACTGCTACTTTGGTTTGCAGTTCCTTTGAGCCAGTTCAACTTTTCTCAGTGCTTCCTCATCTTTGGTAAAAACCCAACAACTCTGGGCATGGCTTTTGTCTCCTCTGCATTTCAGTGGTTTTCTCATGGGAAGAAAGGAGAGCACACCTCAGTTAAGCAAACACCTAACCCTGGGGATCCGGTTTCATGCTAACTGCTTGCCTGCCTTCTTAAAACCATTTCTTGGAAAAACGGATATGGCTTTGTGTGCCCAGGTCCCTTCTCTCTTCTCACCAGCTCCATCTTCTCTGTTTTTTTATTACATCTGTCTAACCCGAAATGTTTTACAAACTCTGTCAGCAGAGAGTCTCAGTTCTATTACTGGACTTTCCTATGCAGCACATTATTTCCTAAACATATCCAATGTGTAGACAAGCCTTTTTACAAGGATTCTGATGACTCTGCCCCGATGAGGTGTTTGGTAGTATGAGAAGCTGATGAAGCACTAAGGAAGCCAAGAGAAAGAGGTACACCCTGGCATAGCCTGCTTCTCGGGAGACTCCTCCTATCATTATTTTTTAGATAAGACACCAGAAATGTTCACCTTGGTATATGAAAACAGACCTTTCAAATACTGCGATAATTCTGTCTTGGAATAGGTGTCTGAAATAAGAGCTTGTGACTGAATAACTGCCTGCTAGGCCCACCATAAAATATCAAATGCTCTATGCACACATATGGAACTTCTGAACTATAGAATCGTTTAAAACAGAAAATCCAGACAAGCTTTGATTTCTAGTGATATGCTCTGCCAAACATAAATTCCTTTAAAAAATGCTCTGCCTATCAAGATTTAACTTAAAAGAGAAGCTCAACATCTTACTTGCCTACAACGCACTTTCTAAAGAGAGTTTCTATACGCTTGAACTTTGTGTTTCCCGGGTTTTTCAAATATGAGGCTCTCCCCATTCCATCTTCTTCATTACCAGTGAGACATTTGATAGTTTTCTCTTCATGTGAGTGAGATTTGTATCCTGTAGATATCCATTAGATTCCGTAGGCTGCCACTATTAGTCCCATCGTTACAGAATAGATTCCTCCAGATACCTAATAAATGATAAGCTTTAGAATAGGTTCAAGTGTCTTGGGCTTTCTGGCAACAGATTTAAAAAAAAAAAACAAGGAAGAATGTCAAAGCATGCATTTCTTGGTGTGTAGCCATATGCCACTATAGCTGATTCTTGAGATAATCAGCCTACAGGAAGGAAGGGTCAGGTTTTGAGATGCCAGCCAATTGATTGGGCTGACGCAGTGATTTAGGCACCGGGGAGAGTACATGTCATGGTAGGAGCATACATCAACCAAACCACTCACTCTATGGTCAATAAATAAAAGAAAGTGAGGAGGGGTTGAGAGTCCCACAGTCCCCTTCGAGGACACACCTTCCCACTCACTGCCACCTGTCCACCTGTGTCTTCCTATTAGGCCCTCCAGCTTAAAGGCTCTACTGCCTCCCAGTAGTACCACCCGGAAGCCAAGCCTGAACATGTCACATCCCAACTGCAGCACATTTTGTTTTCTAAACAATGTCCCCCTGGCTTTCATTTATCCTTCATAGATCATATCTTAAACGTGGGCTGACGAAAGATTTATAACTACTTTTCTATATGAGCTAGGTCTTGATTTCTCCTTAGTGAGATCAAAATCAGAGGTGCTGCTTTATAGCTCCTGTATATTGGACCCTCTGGGATTCCTGTCCCTGTCCAGATCAAGCTGCTATGGCTCCTTAGATTGGGGCTGGTTGAGCAGTTACTAGAATGTCCAGGATGTAGATAGTTCATCTGAGGTAGATGCTGGACAAAGAGAAATATCACTTTGAATTAAAGAAAGAGGACAATGTCATCTTTGAAGTGCTCAGTCAACAAAGCCAGTATGAAGGGTGGCAGCGACTGATCACAGGTGAGACTTCTATGAGTGTTAGAAGCCTAATGAAGGGCATCCCTCTGAGCTCTCAGCCCAGTTCTGAGTTTCTGAGAATCTCTAACTAGAGCATGAATGAAGAAGAAACACAGAAAGACAAATACAGACCTAGCACTGCCATTGAGGGTAGGCAAACCTTATGTGACTCAGGAGGTCACCTAGTTATTGTGAGAAACCTCCGCATCTTCTATATTTCCACATATTTGATTACTGGATTTCTTGAGCAGATTTGTTTCAAATTAGAGCTGTAAAATGGACTTTCCTCCATGTTCTGAAAAGATGGGAAATAGAAGAAATATGTTTCAAATCTTACTTAACCACTTTAACAATTGTTGGTATTCACATAGCTTTTTAAAAATTAAGGAAAGGCCCTGGAAAGATGGCTCAGTGGTTAAGAGCATTTGTTGTTGTTCTTACAGAGGACCCAGGTTCAGTTCCCAGAACTCAAATGGTAGCTCACAAACATTTGCAACTCTAGTTCCAAGAGGACCAATATTCTCTTCTGACCTCTGTGGACACCAGGCACGCATGTGGTATGCATTCATATATGCGGACAGGACACTCACATATATGAAATTAAAGAAGTATAAATATGATGTTTCTATTTTATTGAAGAAATGCTAATTATTGAGATGATGTAGCAGTGAATGTCATGCTAAATTTAGAAAAATCCATTTATAACTATAATATTGTGTTTAATATTGTTATACATATGTATCTTGGATATAGTTCTAATATATTTATGTGATATGAAGACTCATAAGGTTCTAAAAAGTTTTCATGAAAACAGCGATCCATACTCCTCTACCTATTTTCACTTTAGTTACCAATTTAATTTACCAATTCTTTTGGTACTTGCTTTGTACACTTAAATAGTATGTGCATGTTCTTTTTGATTTTCATACTTAAGTTTTTTTTAATGACTTCTTTAAAAAAAGGAGATATGACTTAGATCTCTTCCACTTTCCACCTACAAAACACTCCTCATACACACAGCTTCTATCTCCAACACAGGTACACACACACATACACACACATTTATGCTATCCTTCTTGGTCCTCTTCTTCCAGTATGGTATTATTACAGTTTTGTTAAATAGGAGCTAATCTGGAAAATCCCACTCATGGCTGATGGCAAGGTAGAACATTATCATAACTTTAATCCTTCCTAAACTGTTCCCCGCACCCTGGAGTTATTGGTTGCCTTGATCTAAAAATTTTTTTGATTAGTAAAAACATATCATTAGCTCAAAACTGAGCTACAAACTAATCATCTAAATAATTTCTACACACATTCAGATGTATTACACATTCTACAAACTTTATGTTCTTGGAGAAAAGTCTCCAAATCAGTCCTGGTCAATCTTGACTTTATCCCACAGTACCCAGATGGTAGGAAGTCATCTTCTACAATGGATAGCCTCCGTTTTATTTTTCTTTTTCCAAGACAGGGTTTCTCTCTCAGGAGAGGCCTGGCTGTCCTGAACTCACTCTGTAGACCAGGCTGGCCTCAAACTCAGAGACCCACCTGCCTCTATCTCCTGAGTGCTGGGATTAAAGGTGTGCGCCACCACGGCCAGCTGTAATTTCTTTTTAATGTCTCATTTAAGTGGACTATAACCTCCAGTTGCTTCCTAAGACATGATAGAGAATTGTAAACTATTTTGAGCCCTTATGTTTCTGAGTGTCTCTATTTTGCTATTTACTTGGGTAACAGATTTATGAAGGTTCATCACAGAACTCAGGCTACTTTTCCACTTTTTCTGTTCTACTTAAGGTTTAGCTTTCTTGGCAATGTTTAGTTCCAAAACTCTACTAGTGTTCCCTCCTCTCTTGTCTTTTGATTGCGTGGCTGTTTGCTGTTATGCCCAAATCTGCAAAGTCCCCCAAAAGCCAACAAGGAGACCGAGTCCTGTATGTGAAAGCAAAGAGCCTTTATTTTATGCAAGTTTGCAAACTCCGTCTCTCCGCATGTCCAATGTATTGGAATAAACGGAGAGCCCCGAGCTCATTTAGAGTTGGGTTTTATAGTAGTAAAGGTGGGGGTGAGGGGTTTCTGAGGTTTAGGACCCCTGATTGGCTGACATTTGTCTAGGGGTGTCCTGGTGAGTGTGTGCTGGCAGGTGATCCTATCTACAATGGTTGGAACTTTAGCCATTTCCTTTGGATGGTCTGTTCTTGGGTGGTACTCAGGTAATCTTAGTTTATGGTTCTTCCAGCAACCAGGTATTGCTTCAGGGTAAACTGCTGAGACTCAGGCCTCTATTAAATTTATCCAGGGCTGAGTCCTACACTGGCAGGTGATAATGGTTGGAAGTAAAGAACTTCCTTTGGGTGATCTATTCATATTTAGCTTATCATGGCTGGCTCCTACATTTGCCATTCTCAAATCTCTGGACTGCTGTTTGAGTGACATCCTAGGAAGCAACAGAGCATAGTCTTCTCCCTCCCCGGACTCCGCCTCCACTTCCATTCTCTCCCTTCCTTCTTTCTTCCTGCTGCCTGATATGCATTGTGTGAAGCTGGCTGGAGTAGCTTCCCCATGCATGGGTGGACATAACTCAAGAGTGCTTGATAGGAAAGGTGAACAGGTGCATTTCAAATGGGAGTTCTCCTGATATGCCTGTAACATGGGAGTTCTCCTGATATGCCTGTAACATGGGAGTTCTCCTGATATGCCTGCAGCCATGCTAGCAACGTTGAGACCTTACTATTCATCCAAAAGGAGTGAATACTTTTTAAACAGCCCAAATCTCTACTGAGAGGACCCTGGCATCATTGCTAGATATCCAGGACAACTTCACATAGACACTGCTCATTTACAGCTAGAGATAAGGAACTCAGTGAAAGTTTATCTTTGTCTTATTTGACAAGAAGAAAATTCAGTTTTAAAAGAGCCTTATAGGTGTAGGTGTGGGTGTAGGTGTGGCTCAATGATCGGACATGTTGTCTGATACATGAAAAGCCTGGATTCTACCCCCAGCATTGAGAAAAAATTAATGGACACGCTTGCAAATCAGTTGCTAACACAGGAGAGGAAAAACCCTAGTGGTTATTACTGGAATCTGTGTAGGTAGAAAAAAAACAAGTTCTTCCCTCTCCAAATGCTGCCTGATGATGTAAACCTGATGTTCCACACACTTGACCCATGGTTTGGGAATTTTCTAACAGACTTCTCATCTGCTTGAACTTGGAATTGTTTGACTCATCCTTTTAAAAATGGTGGCAAGAGCAACTGTGAAAGGCCAGGTATCAGGTATAACTAATGAATGACTAAGCACAGGCAAGCAGTACAAGGCTAGATGCCTCTGCACCTTCTTGCAGCCAGTTAATGCTGACCTATTAGCACTGTCCATTCGGTATTTGGATAGAATGTCATTGTGTATTTTATTGCTTTAAACCGATCATTTTCCTGGGTCGTTGTCACCCTCTATTGAGTTCTTCAGAACTGTCAGGGAACATGGAAGCAAACTGTGTCTCTGCCTTCCAGGTCAAGGTGTTGATGTTTGATTTTCCCACATACTGCCCATGGCTCTTCCCCCTCCCTTCCTCCCTTCCTTTCCACTTCCCTTCTCTTCATCCTTTCTCCTCTATTCCAGATTGAAAAAAAAATCACTGTGCTTTTTGTACGTGTGAAGCTGGCAAGAATGTTTTTCCCCATGTGTGGGTGGATCTAACTCCAGGACGGAGCCTGAGATTTAGCTGCACATCCTGCCCTTTGAAGAGTCGTTTTTTGTGAAGAATGCTGGGAATGTTTCCTGGGAAGCCAGGAGACTCAAAAGCCAGCCCCTATTTTCATTCAGTCTACCACAGAAGGGAGAGGGTGTCAGTAGGATGAAAGAGCACCCATTGTGATTCTGGAGACTGGCCCTAGAAAGCCACCCCAGAGACCAGAGGAGACTGGCTTTTCAAAAGTTAAAATGACCAACCACCTCCCCACTTCTTAATGTAAGAAGGAGAGACATTCACAGACTCCCTCTTAATGGAATCTGTGCTTCTGCTATTTACTGTTGAAGAAAACAAAAACAAGACAAATAGCTATTTTTATTCATTATTCTTTCAAGTAAATGCGACTCTTACTAACCACAAGGGTATAAATGCAATGGTATGACCCAGCAACCAGACATTCCGTGTATTAGCTGGGGATTGTATGCATCTTCTAGCAGAGCCATATTTAGGGCTCTGGTAGATGTGTAAAAATTTAAGCCCTGGAACACAGGATTCTAGGGGCAAGTTAGACTGTTTAGAGCCCAAATCTTTGACCCCACCCCGCTCTCATGGATTCAAAGTAGCTGCTGAGCTCCGGTTACAGTTACCACACTGCTCTTCCTGCAGCTGGAGAAAGGAAAGGCGATAGAAGAGCAGACAGTTCTCTATGGAAGAGTTTTATTCTTTTATGCTTATTTTATTGACCACCCTATCTGCAATGGAACCTGAAGGACATAACTTCACAGGTACCTGTGTGGACAGAAGATGGCAGGGAGGGGATTTGCATAGATGCCTAGCAGCCTTTGGCTGTTTGACAGGCAATGCTGGATGCCTCTAGGCTTGTGTGCATAGCAGTCTTGGCGTGTGGGACAGAGACCACAAGCCTCCTCATGTCTACAATGCTCCATGGCTCTGGGAGAAATCTTAAGGTACTGAATTCAAGGTACTTCTCAAAGCAGACAGTCAAAGATAGCAGTGACGAACACTCAATGTGAAGTCAGATGTGGATCGGAGTCCCAGCTGCTCATCAAGCAAGTTGCTTGACTCCTCAGCAGCTATTTCCCCAGGAGAAGAGAAATACTCACTGAGTGTTCCTTATCTGAAAAGCCTGGCATTGGACGTGTTTTGCATTTGGAAATATTTGCTTTTAATAATGACATATCTTGGAGATGGGGCTGAGGTCTAATGAGATACATGTACGTTATAGATACACCTTGTACACATACACTGACTGCCATCTTACACAGTGGTTTTAATGTCATATGAGGATGAGTGTGGTGTTTTGACTTGTAGCATTCTATGACATTCCAGGAATTTCAAGTTTTGGATAACTTTGGATTTCAGATGCAGGCTTATAATAAAGTCTGCCTACTGTTGTTGTTGTTGTTTTTTTTAATGGGAGTGTCTTAATTCAGAGTCTCAAACACGTCCATCCAATAAGACTGCCAAGTTGAGTAGCCGAAGATTGCAGTCTAACTTTCAATTTATGTGTGAGGGACATAGGACCTGCAAGATCCAGACCTATGAATCCCACTTAGTAGCTACTTGGGGTGGTACAGGGTCACAGGCCCTCTGCCAGCCACAAGCACCCACAGCAGGTGTCAATTAGATTTCAGAAGTGTGAGGCAATCTGTGCCCTGGAGGTCTGCTTGGGGATTGGCCTTATAGTTGAGGGGTTTCACTTTTTATACTAGCTCATTTACAGATGTTTGATCAGGTGTGAATTTCTACCAAGAAGACTGTATAGAAGAAATTTAACATGTGAACCTGAAATGCCTTACGAAGGGTCAGACTTTACGGGAATTACCGCTGGACTTTTAAAATATGAACAAAGTTGTTTTTCATTTCCTTGTGCCGCTCTTGGAAGGAAGGTTCAGAAGTTCACAGTGGCCACACTGGCTGCTGTCACAGAGCCACCTTTGTTCCCGTCTCTCCTCCTTCCTCACCTTGCAATTGCCCAATGGTCTTGACCATCTATCTGATGCCTCTTTCAGTTCCAATCCTCAGAAGTTAAGGACCCTGCAGAAGAGATTCCCTTCTCTTTTGGCGTGACAACTGTCTCTTTCCATTGTTCACGTCAGAGGTTACTAGAGTTATCATGTCCTAACTCAGGTCTGAGTGCATCCCATTAAGCAATTGTGAAACCACCAGGCATAGAAAGTTGAGGCAATAAAAAAAAAAGGGTGGGGTGCTTAATAGCCGAAGATTGTATGCTAAGGAATTATCAGGCCAGGATTTGAACCTAGGTTCTTAACCAGTTATAGAGCTCACATGGCAACCATTTTAATAAATGTGTCAGTTTCCCCCACAAAAGGTCCCACTCTGTAGCCCAGGTTGGCCTTGAGCTCATGGTAATCCTACTGCCTCAGCCCTTCAAATGCTGGGATTACAGGTGTGACCTACCACATGCACCTATTGTCAGCATCTTTCAGGACACATCTTGGGCTTTCAGTGCATTCATATGGTTGCTCCCACTGACCTCAGCTATCTCTCGAGACCCACTGACATCAGCATCCCCGAACTCCTTATTGTCACAGATGGAGAATATACCCATTAAATGCCTGTTACCTTCCTTGTTATGTTCTTGCTATGTTCTCCATCTTGTGGAGATATATATCCCAAGTTCTCCTGTAAGTGTAGTCATATACTATTTATCCTTTTTTGATCAATGGATTTCACTGATAATGTTCTTCAGGTTTGTCTGTGTAGAAGCATGTTAGGATGTCTTTCCTTTCTTCCTCTTCTTCTTCTTCTTCTTCTTCTTCTTCTTCTTCTTCTTCTTCTTATTCTTATTCTTTTTCTTCTTCTCCTTTATTTATTTTTTTTTGAGGCAGGGTTTCCCTGTAGCTTTGGAACCTGTCCTGGAACTAGCTCTTGTAAACCAGGCTGGCCTGGAACTCAGATCCGCCTGCCTCTGCCTCCCGAGTGCCACCACTGCCTGTCCTGTCCTTCCTTCTTAATGCTGCTAAATATTATATTGTAAGCACTCATCACATGTTGTTAACTAATTCTTCTGTCACTAGATTGGGTTCCACCTTTTGGCTGTTGTGAGTAGTGTTGCTGTGGATACCAGTGTGCACCTAGTCCTGGGTGACTTGAGCTAGAGTCATTTTAGAAGAGAGAACCTCAGTTGAGAAAATGCCCCCACCAGATTGGTGCCTGGGCAAGTTTGTGGTATATATTTTGATTGATAATTGATGTGGGAGGCAACAACTGACCGTGGGCAGTGCCACCCCTGGGTTGGTGCTATAAGAAATCAGGCTGAGAGAAAGCCATAAGAAGGAAGCCAGCTAGCAGCATTCCTCATGGCTTCTTCAGTCCATGTCTCCAGGTTCCTGCCCTGACTTCCTTTGATGATGGACTGTAATGTGGAAGTGTAAGCAAAACAAGCCTTTTTCTTCCCAGTTTGCTTTCGGTCATGGTGTTTTTATCACCACAATAGAAACTCTGAGACACCCTGCTTTCCATTCTTGTGTGTAAAGACCTAGAAGTGCAATTGCTAGATCACATGGAGGTGTTATGTTTTCTATTTTGAGGGACTTCTGCATGCCTTATCATAGCATGGTACCATTTTACATTTCTGTCAATACCACACAAAATTTCCAGTTTTTCTACTTCCTTACTAATGTCCCATTTTTGACAATAGCCATTGTTGTAGAATGCACCTCATTGTGGTTGGGTATATATTATTTTTCACACAAGGAAAAAGTTGTTCTTCACCCTGACTTTGAATGGGAGTGACCACAACTTATTATTTGAAGAGGAAAAATTTAAAAGCCAGATACCTCCACTACATGGCAACCCAGGGCACATTTGACAGCCTATGCTTAGGCTAAAAGAGAGATGTGACCTTTAACAGGAACTGGCTGCTCCACCAGCCTTTGCTGTTCCTTACTGACCTCCCAGGAGACTCTGGGCTGTGAAATCCTGTCCTGACTCCGTGGGTGGGGAATGTGCTGCCTAACACATTACTAGGGGCAGCTTTCTGTGGCCGTTATGTAAAAAGGACAGTGTCTTTCCTCGTGTAAGGGTCAAGCATAGATACTAGTCCAATTTCTGCAGAGGTGACAAAGACTCAACACTGAGATCCATACATGGAGAGCCTTCTGTTTTAGCAGTAGACAGAGCATCAGTGCACTGCTGTTTGTGAAGACCTTGAACATGCTGGTCAAGGGAAGACCAAATTGAATTAAAACACTTCCTCATTTCTCTTTTTCTAAACTTTCACTTATTCCATTGTGCATTATTCTCACAATTTTACGGAATATATGTGATGAACGGAGGCGGATGTTGTTTGTGCCTTGCTTAAGGATACATGGTTGGTCAGAAGACATGGGATAAGAGCCTATGTGTTATTCAGCTTCTGAATACTGTGACAAAGTACTTGAGATATCAGTGTATTAGGAGGAAAAGTTTATTTTGGTTCATGACTTCAGAGGTTTCAGCGCATGGTTGCTTGACTCCATTGCCTTTAGGCCTATGGCAAGGCAGGCCATCATGGTGGGAAGGAAGTGGTAAAGAAGTTTGTTCATCTAATGGTAACCACAAAGGAAAAAGGAAAGGATGCTGAGGTCCCATTATCTGTTTCAAGGGTACAACCACAATGACCTAACTTCCTCCCACTAAAGGTTTCCCCATCTCCCAGCGCCATCGGCTGATGTCCAAACTTCTCATACATGGATTTTGGACAATGCTTATTAAGACTACAGTTTTTAGCATCCAGCTCTAAGTCTGTAATTCGCTTTGACAGGGATGACCCATAGAGTGAACACTTGATGGCTTTGGGTAGCTTCCCTTCTTCAGGACTTTTCTGGGCTTGGAGCAAGTTACTCTGTTGAGTGGTACCAAGAGTGTTCACCTATGCCTTACTGTTTTGAAGTCCAGTGAAGTTCAGTTTGGTGAGGACAGGTATATCTCAAGGGGTTTTCTTAGCCACCAAATCCCCCTGCAAACCATTAATGTTTACTTTGGTCAGGTCTCTTCTGTTTGTCTTAAATTTATTTATTTCAGTGTGTGTGTGTGTGTGTGTGTGTGTGTGTGTGTGTGTGTGTGTGTGTATGTGTGTGTGTGTGTATAAACCTGTATGAAGATGACAGAAGTCAATCCTGAGCATTGTTCCTCAGGAGCCATTCATCTTATTCTCTGAGACAGGGTCTCTCATCAACCTGGAGCCTGATGATGGAGCTAGGCTGGCTGACCAGCAGGCCCCAAGGACCTACTTCTCTCTCTTCTTCTCCAGCACTGGGATTTCAATTGCACACCACTATACTCAACTTTCTAAAAGAATTTTAATTCTTTATTTTAATGAGGGGGCATTTCATGTCAACAGTGTAGAGGTCAGAGGACAACTTGTAGGAATTTGTTTATAGTGCTATATTATTTGTATTTTGATAAATAAATCTTGCCTGAAACCCAGAAAAGCAAAGCAGTCAGGCTACTAGAGAAATTTTACTCTACCAAGGCTGGGCAACCGCAGACTAAGCAGATAGCCTCTCCCCCTCTCATTTTATATTCCCTCTAGTGCTGGGATTAAAGCCGTGACTCCCTACTACTGGGATTAAAGGTGAGACACCACCACCTGAATTTGTTTTTGCATTGATCTCATATAGCCCAGGGTGGCCTTGAACTCACAAAGATCCATCTGCCTCTGTCTCCCAAATCCTGAGATTAAAAGTATGTGTCACCATTGCCTGACCTCTAGAGACTTCAGCTTTGCCTATGGTCTTCAGGCAAGATTTATTTACCAAAATAAAAATAATATACCACTACATTTGTTCTCTCCTTTTCTGTGTGGATTTCAGACATCAAACTCAGGTTGTCAGGCTCTGCAGTGAACATTTTTACCTGCTGAGCAAGTTTGTCACCAGCACTCCTGCCCTGTCTCTCAATGCTAGGTTCAAAAGATGTAACTCAGGGTCACATTGTCTAACAAGCATTTTACCAAATGAGCTCTCTTTAAGATCCCTATCTTAAGTTTAGAAACCATTGCACATGTCTGTGATGATACACAAATCACTTTCTTGAAACACGATGGCATAGACTAATGAATTCGCTATTACTGTTGTAGTCAGAGAACACACTGACTACACACTGATTGTAGGACTGGCAATGTCCTTTGGATTACTATTGTTTTTCAGCTCGGACTGAAGTGGTCTGAGGTTGGCACACAGGCCTGGGCAGGATTTTCCATAGGCAAGCCAGCTTCTAGAATCTGCTAACTAACTCTGTTTGTCACAGAGGACACACGGATGTCTGTGCATGCAGTTTGTGAAGCTGTTGAAAGACTACAGGGGGCTTAGATTTCCAGCTACTCTCCGCAGAGTTCATCCATCAACTCAGGTGGCCTCTGCTGAACATGAGCCCCAAAGCATGATGAAGCTGCTGTTATGGGGCACCAAAGAGCAGGGATTGAAGGTGTTGGCTTACTGGAGCACTGGCGGAGACATGATGATGGTTTCTTTAAATAAATCAGCTAACAATAGTCTCTTTCTTCTGCATTTAAAAGAAAAGATAAAGAAAAGATAAAGCTTCTTCACATGACCCACTCTAGTCTATCTTCTGATATATATCTGCTTGCACAAAGCATAACTTGTGTTTCACGTTACAAATCTTAGCCTAAGTGCCACAGTGCCATACCAGACACAACGATTGGAAGAAAGAGTTTTAGTTATTCTGGAAACATCTATCGTTGTATGTTGCTGTTTGGAATGAAATTCTCAGCACCTACTTTAAAGTTATATGCCTTAAATTTTGCCTTAATAAAAGATACCCAACTTCACCTTTCTTGCAAGTTCTTTTCAGTTAATAGGTAATTGAATGTCTGTTTCAAATGACCTTCCATAGCATCCTTACACCTCCTAGCTTCTCAGCTAGTACTGCCTATTAAAGGCTTGTTATGTGCAGCTATCTATATTCCACAGGGATAGCTCTCTACAGTAAAGCTCAGGCCAGCTACCCAGACAACTCTTCTTCTGTGTCAAAGTAATGTACAGGTACTTTGGAAAATTAAGATACTCTTGTCCCCCATTTCATTTCATCCTTACTGAGCCAAAAACAAGAAAATTGAATAAGACATTGTACTGGGAAATGACATCAGGGAATGGAAGCAGCTGGTCATTAAGTTAGGGGTTAATAACACATCCAAAACATTAATACAAAGAAAGGAAGATGGGAAAGGGGAGAGTTTTAGTGTCTTGGACATAATAAAATATTGTATATGATAAGATAGTATTTTTAAATTATTACTTTTATTGTATGTATGCTTTGCTTGCATATATGTCTATGCACCAAATGTGGGCCTGGTGCCCTTGGAAGAGGTCATCAGATCTTCTGAAACTGGAGTACCCATATTTGTGAGCTGCTGAGTGGTTGCTGGGAATTAAACCTGGCCCTTTGCAAGAACAGCAAGTGCTCTTAACCATTGAACCCAGCACTTCAGACCCTTATGATAAGCTAACATCAGTCTGCTTCCTTAACCCTTGCCAACCTTTTCAACACCAAGTTTAAAGAGTGTCAGAGCAAGACTTCTAATCTAAGGAACTGCACAACCTGAGAGCTCCCGACAGCAGAGTCGCAAGCTCCTGCTAGACTGGTGTCTCACTTCAAACTGAAAGTGTGCCCAGTACCAGAAAACTTGTAGACGAGGAAAGTGTGGTGTAGAGAAAGTATAGCTGAGAAAATATGTGCTTTAAAAGTTTGTCAGTTTTAAAGATCCTACTTTTAATGTATCCAGCCAATGAGACTTCATCTTGGTTATCAGATTTAGCTAAATATTTTAGTGAAATTATTTCCTGTTTTACATTTATTTATTTATTCATTTATTGTGTGTATGTGTTGGGGGCAGGAGGGATTGTGCTACCATATGCTCATGGAAGTCAAATGATATCCTACAGGAGTTGTTCTTATCTTCTTATCTTCAATCATATAGGTCTTTAGGAATGAACCCAGGTTATCAGGCTTATTGACAAGAGCCTTTACTAGCTGAGCCAACTTGCCAACGCTTATTTCTTCTTATTAATTCTCTCTCTATATATATTCATATGTGGAAGATTTTATTTTGGCTTTGCACTATAGTTGCCAGAGAATGAGGACAGTACTTTTTTCCTTTGTTGCCCAATGCTAGTGTCTCTCAAATACACTGTTATTATTTGGTAAATCATTTCCTCATTAACCAAATCCAGAGAGGCCTTTAGGGCTACAAAAGTCACTGTCTACTGAAGACAAGACAAGGTTGTGAATTAAAAGTGATGGCATTTATCCAGGTAACCCTAGGACAATTGTTCTCAACCTTGACTCAACATTAAAATCATATCACTTGCTGGAGAAAAATGGACAGTACTTAAAGTGGGTGTTGAGAGCAGTTTTACCAGATTCTTAGCTGTGTCCTCTGCTTGTTTGTTGCATGCCTGATGCCATTTTTGTGCCTAACATTTTTGTACAATGACCTCGGAGTGTGTGCGTGCCTGTGTGTGTGTGTGTGTGTGTGTGTGTATGTGTGTGTGTGTGTGTATGTGTGTGTGTGGCCACTGTGCCCCAAGAATCTGCTTGTCTCTGTTCCTACCAGTGCTGATGTCACAGATATATGTTACTATGTCCAGTGTTGACATGGATACTGGGAATCCGATCTCAAATCCTAATGTTTGCATGTCAGGCATTTTACTGACTGAGACATTTCTGCAGTCCTGATCTTGAAATCTTAGGTAAAACTTCTTCACAGATCAGTTTCTGTCTTGCTCCAAACTCCTCAGTTCCACAGATAAGTCAGAGATGAAAGAGGATTGACTTCAGCTTATAGTTTTTTGTGTTTTAATCTATGGTCAGGCAGCTCCATTGCTTTGGGGACTGGGGTGGGGGAGTGTGCAGTATATCATGGGAATGAGCCTGTAGTAGAATGAAGTTCATCTTATGCAGTCTGGAAACAGAGAGACAGAGGAAAAGGCTGACATCCACAATCCCCTGAGGATATACTCCCACTGACCATAGACCTTTTGCTAAACCTCAGCTCTTAAAGGTTCCACTACCTACCAACAGTGCCAAGTTGAAGTCTGTGAAGATATAGCCTATGAAGAACGTTCTATATCCAAACTATAACAACAAGCTAATTTAGATAGAGTATGAGATGTTAAAGTAAGATGATGTTTCCTTTTCTGATACATAGAGTTCAAAATCCTTGGCTCTGGGAATACGACTCAATAGGTAAAGTAGGAGCACTTTCTAGGCTAGTGTGAGCCCCTGAGTTCAAATCCCCAGCACTCATGTGAAAAACTGAGTGTGGCCACACATGAGCTTTTAACCCCAGCATTGTCCAAGGTGGAAAACAGAACATTACTGAGTCTGCTGGCTGCCAGTTTAGCTTCAAGTTCATTGAAAGACCCTGTCTCAAAGGAGTAAGGTGACAAAAACAGGACATCCAACATCCCCTGGCCATGTACATACAGATGTGAACACCCACATGTACATCTCTCCCTTTCTCCCTCCCCCTCTCTCTCTCTCTCACACACAGGCAAACACACACTTTAAGGTATAATCAGATGTTAAGATTTAATAATTATTGTTGTTTTATAGGAATAAAGATGCATTTTGAAGTGATTGGTGTAGAGCTGAAGGCTGGATGAGTTTGCCAAGAGGAGTGGGAATAAATGTGATCTGTAGTAATGAGGCGAGCGGGCCTGCTTTTCATCCCAGCCACCTGGCTCCTGGCTGCCCGGCTAGCTTAACCCCCAAAATAATCACACAGAAATTGTATTAATTAAATTACTGCCTGGCCCATTATATCTAGCCTCTTCTTGGCCAACTCTCACATCTTGATCTAACCCATTTCTATTAATCTGTGTTTACCATGAGGTCGTGGCTTACCAGGAAAGATTCAGCATGTCTGACTCTGGCGACTCCATGGCAGCTCTCTCTGCCTGCCTTCTTTCTCCCAGCATTCAGTTCTCTTTTCCCCACCTATCTAAGTTCTGCCCTATCAAAAGGCCAAGGCAGTTTCTTTACTCAACCAATGAAAGCAACACAAATGCAGAAGAACCTCCTACACCAGTGCTCTATGTTCATAGATGCCAAGAAGACTAGTATACAACTCTCAGGGTGTTATGATGGCCAGTATAGAGAGGTGTCACAAAAGACAGTGATGGGCATCCCAATAAAGAGACAGGTCACAGCAATCATGGTGAACAAGTTCAAGCATCTCCTAAGAGAACAGACACAACCTCAACTTTAATAGCTGTACAGCTTGTAAATGGAGACCAAACTTTCTAGATTTTATTTTAAAAGGTTCCATATCCAAGTTTCTCATTAAAAAAAGAAACCCTATGATTTCAAGGATTCAAGCCATGCAGGATAGTCTACATGTCCCAGAAGATGAGCTCAGCTCTTCCTATAATATAAAGATTCTATGTGGAAGTGTGTTCCTCCTCTATGGGAGCCAGAACTTTTGATAAGGTGGAGTGCAAAGTAACAAGCTAAGAGATGAAGTGGGCTAGGACGCAGAGTCTTGGCAGCAGCCCTTCTCAGCAGCCATGAGCTGCCAGGGTCTTTAAGCACTGGGTGATTAGCAGGGCTTGTGTCAAAGTAAATACACATTTTTTGGTGTTGTATAATCCCCCCTATTTTGTTAACAGGTGATTCTTTTCTTCCCCCTCACACAGTCACGATGACAAAGAAGATTGTACTCTGGGGAAAATCTGCAAAGTTAAACTCTGATAAGCAAAGGTCAACTCTAGTATACTCTGAAAAGCCACCCACAAAACCGTTGCAGAAGAGTGAAACCACGTGTGATGCTCAAAGGGCAAGTTTTAAAAGTGGGGTTTTCATTAAGGACTATTACTCATGAGGACTCATAAATTTTCTTTACTACATGTGTGTGAGAGAGTATATGTATATGTGAGTGTGTATATATAAATGTGTGTTAGTGTGTATCTGTCAGGGACAACTCTCAGGAGCTCATTCTCTCCCTCCACTATGGGTTTGGGACATTGAACTCATGTCCTCAGGCTTACACGGCAAGTCCTTTAACACACTGAGCCATCTGGCTGACCCAACCACGTTTTTACTATTTCTAAATACAAATATGAAGCCCGGTGGTGGTGGTGGCGCACGCCTAAATACAAATATATTTGCAGACACACTGCCAGATTTCCCAGTTTTTTACTTTGAGCTGGTGTTTGATTATTTTCATGAATTCAACAGGGGGACTTCCTTTAACATTGCTTGTTATGCAAATGGAACCTGAGTATGTCTCAATATGAAGTTGTGATTATTGCTATCAAAATTCCTTGGTGTTGTTTGGGCAGCTAGAATCCCTGCTTTTATAATGCTAATTTGACTTTGACATCTATTGTGATAATAATTTTAATAGAGAAAAAAATTCAAGTGACACAAGCTAAAAGTAGAATTCATAAAATGTTCTCAACATGTTTACAGCAGCTACCTAGCGCCTGAGCTCACTCATTTTCACACCAGATTACTAGTCTGCTAGAGAGCACTTCATGGCAATACCATTAATTTTGCGGAAGCGAATGAAAAATGAACAACAGCATAGCAAGTGCACAGAAAGCACTTTGCATGTTCAGCTTTGATGGATGTTGCCACAGTGAGTGGCGTATTTGTGCACATCTGCGCCATCAATAATGAGCTCAGTTTGAGAAGTATGTCAGATCAGAATGAAAATTTTTACTAGTGATTGTTAAGTGGCAAGTTGAACTGATCTCATTATATGTGTAATGTAAGTATATTTAGACTACCATTTGCATTTTAATACACAAAATAAGAACAAAGAATAAGAATAGCTGGGGAAAGTCACTTGTATGTTTTAAAGAATGTTGTCATTTCACAATTTAGATTTCCTTTCTGCAATTTGCCGAACTATCTCAGGCTGTGATTGTGACACATAAAAGACCTTAGTAATAGGAAGAAAGCACACGTATACGGTCCCGTGTTGTCTTATGCAGGGTCTGCTCAGGACGTGCGCTGCTTTAGGTGGTTGTGTTTGCGTGCTTCTGTAGGGCAGTGTTCACAGGGAAGGGAAGTTCACGAAGCAGTTGGGAAGGCACAGCTGCGTGTAGTAAACACAGATGGAGCAGGGCTTTATATGAGACTTCTAACTGGAAACAGACTTCACTTCTGCTCTTGGAATACCCATAATTGAACTTTCCATCTGTGATTGTGGCATGCTGCAGAGGCCGGCTGTCACCTCGTTGTAAGCATTATTTACTGCCGCTCCCAGTGTAGGGGAAGGAGGAGCAAATCTGCATCCATTTGCTGCCTCTGAGCACACACCCTACCCGATACATCCTTTCTTCTCTGGAGAACTCCATATGGAGACTTCCACTGACAAGGAGGGAAGGTAGCCCTCAGAGTTTTCAAGCACTGTGCAGGCTAAGGCTGAGTTCAAGAATTTTCTTGGACACCACAGGCGTTGCTAAATTAGATCTCAAGTACACCCCTCCGCCCATGTGTAAACGCTAGGATTTACAACAAACAGAAGGTTGAGTTCGTGGACTCCATTCACCCCTAGAGCCGCAAGTAGAGACACCTGGGGAACTTTTTTAACTGAGTCCTACAGAATTCTGGTTGAGTCCCGGATGCAGTGAGAGCCTGCTCTTAAGACCCAAGTAGAGCTCTTGCCTTCTGAAAAGCGGACATGACCAACAAATGGTTAAGTAAATAAATGTAGTCTGCTCTTTTCCTGTGAGCTACAGAGACATTCCTGACTGGGAGCCCCACCACTGGGAAGCCATCTTCACAATGGAGGGCAGGTTCCAGGAGTCAGGACCTGAGAAGTGGTTTCTTGTGTCAGAAGCTTCAGGGGATGGCCATTGATGGCGTCAGGCTTTCCTCTAGTTTCCCTGCCGTTCTGTGGTTTCTATATAAAGCTGAAGGGACAGTAGATAACACATGTGATATATAGTCATACTAGCTACTTAACTGACATCAAAAAATATTGCAAAGACCACCTCCCTAGGCAGGTCTTATTATGTTGTCTAGACTAGGCTAGTCCTGAACTGCTGGCAAAAGTAGCTCTGCCTCACCCTCATATACAGCTGGGACAATAGGCTTAGTGCTCCCTTGCCTGGATGTAAAGGACCTGAATAGTAACATAATAAAGAAAGACATTTATTTCACACCTGATTCAGTGTTAGGCATAGAAGTTTCATCAAATATGTTAAAGGAAATAACTTCTGCCTGCTCTTGCCTTCTGGAAAAATTAGATTCCATAATTATAATCAAGTGAACAGTGGCAGGAACGGTGACTAACTCAAACCTCTTCTCCTTTCTCATCAGAAGTATCCATGAAGCGTCTCTCTGCGTTAATGTGTTAAAGAAGTTACATGCGGAATAAGTTACAGCCAGTGCAGAAATGTGAAGAACAGATCTTAACCGTGCACATTAAACAAAAGAACATTTGTAGTGCATGTTCTGATTTTCATTAGGAATAAGGCATTTGTTGAGAAGGTGATCAAATAGTATATTACTTTACAAAACCACACTAGAAATAGAGTTCCAGATGTTAGTGGTGACACAAACATTCGCAGTCCTATAAAAGTCCAATAAGACTCTAGTTTTTAATAGAGGTACAGATTGGCAACTTTCCCTACATAAAAGTACTTTTGGGCACTAGAGGATTCTGGGAGCTGGATATCAGAGTTTGCTGTTGAAAGAGAATAGTAACGTGTATCTTATTGCATGGTCTCAAGAAACATTTTATACAGGTATTCACTGTCTGGGGTTCGTCTTCTAGCTTACTAATGAATGAGGCAGTCTATCAGTGCTGTCTGTCGCCTGCTGGACAGGAAGTTAGATGTTCGAGATACAGAGATGCCCAGGCAGGGTCAAACATGTAACCAAATACTTCCAATGTGGTCTGATGTCACATGTGTGTGAGATTCATGGCCAACCAAGGTAGAGAACCAGGATGTAAGACAAGCATTTCTTAGAAAGAATCCATAAAGGAACACTTTGCCAAGTCAGGTCTTGAACAATGCATAGGAACTCTGCAAGCTTTTTTCAAAGTATGGTATCTACACCGCTTGCATCAGAATCCCTGGCAAACTTGTGAGAGATGTCCTTGGGCTCTAAGCCAGATTAAGAATATCAGAAGTAAGGAGAGTTGTAAGTTTTAGGACCATTGCTCCAAGCTCTAAGATTGAAAAATGCATTGGTGGTACCCTCTATTTCACTTACTATTCTTTACACTTCTGATTTTCACCCTTTTTACTTTCCTCTTGCCAGATAGCTTACAGAAATAGCGTAGAGGTAGTAAGAATTACCTGCTTTTCATTGAAAAATCACATGGCCAGCAGCCTACTTTTATGGCCAGGCTATTTCAACTTCTATTGCTCTTTTCTGGTCAGAACTCATAGGTCAGAACACATCACATTACAGCACAGTTTTGGAGCCCCGGACATAACTGACACTGACCCTCTGGTTATTTGTTATATGATGGTCCTAACAGAAAGAGAGAGAAGGTCTCCTGAAAGTCTTAGAACAGCCCCTATTTAGCAATGTAGAGGTATTTCTATGCTTAGAACCATCAAGATACCAGGGCACCATCTGAATATTTCTCTGATGTCCACAATAAAACAAAAGTCAATGAGATGAAAAGAGGAAGCATGCAGTAAGGTATTTATGGTGGTGTGTAATTCCAGCACTTGGGAAGCAGAGTTAGGATAATCCTGAGTTCAAGGTCAAACTGGGCTATACAAGAAGACTTTGCCTCAAAACTGAAACAAATGTAACAACCAACAAATAACTAAAAAGCTTACAAAATAAAAATAGAGAAGTATAGAATATTAAGAAGTATATGTTTTGTGTAATTTGAAATTTTTATTGATTTTGATAAAGTCAATTGACATAATAATTATGTGTTTTCATGAGACACAAATTGATATTTGATCTACACATCTATACCATAGGAAGATTCAACTAAAGCTAATTAGCATATCCATTAGTGTTTCACCAAACTTACCTTTTTCTTGTGTGTATGTGGAGGGGATATTAAAAACCTATTCTTTTCAGTTTTGAAATATGTAATACAAAGTTAATTCTTGTCACCATCCAATGAAATGGTTCGCTAACACCAGCTTGTCTGGCAGAATTGAAATAAACCTTTGATCATTGTCTCCCCATAGGAAATGGGTGAATTAAAATTACTTTTTATCCCTTTATGTTAATAGTCACCCTTTAAAAGAGAAACCAAGTTAAAGCACTTGCCTTCATCATAACTGTATTCTTTGCACTGTATGTGCCAATCAGGATACACAGACTCGATTTCTACATACAACGGTTCCTGAGCTTGTAATTTCAACCCACTGAATATTTTGGTGGGGGGGGACATCAGCTTTGAACATGTACAAAAGTCATTATTTTCTAAGTGGTGGAGTCTAGCAGCCATTCACATAGCATTACACTGCACTAAGCATCATTAGGAAGCTATAGAGAGTTGGAAGCATGTGTAACATGTGCCATTTCCACGTAAGTGCTACACCATGTTACTGAAAGCATGTGGAATATGTACCATTTCCATGTCAGTGCTATATTGTTTTATGCAAGAATCTTGAGCATCTGTGGTTTTTAATGTCAGCAGAGATCCTGGGGTCAGTCTCCTTCAGACTTGCTGCCATGGTGTATTCCTAGTTCTTTGGAACTCACTCTTGCATGGTTGCACCAGTCTTAATGTTACTTTTCTCTGAGGGCCAAATCTGACCATTCTGGAGACCCCAGAAATTAGTAGAAAGTTCTAGGCACAATGCATCCACCATGCATTGTCTTTCCACAGCTCCTTCTGGGAGTCCTGGTCGTTGTCAGAGTCTAGACACTCTGGGAACCTTATTGAAGTTATTACCAGTGTTGGGTTCTCAAAAGTGACAGGAAGGCCAGCAAACAGGAAGACCAGCTCAGTGTCGTCACTTTCCCTTCCCCACTGTCTTTGTTCACATAGGTGAGAGCTTAGCTGGTGAGGTAGCTAATGGATGCAGCAGTAAATAGATTCATGAAGTGATCATAAATATTTGTGTAATTTTCAAACCAGTCCATTGTATGGATTTCTGGTTCTATATTCTCAAATTTTAATATGCATAGAAATTGTTTGATTACTAGTTTAAATGCAGATTTTAGATAGAGAGGGAGGGACTGAGATTCTGCTTGCTTGTCTTCCTTCCTCCCTCCCTCCCTCCCTCCTTTCCTTCCTTCCTTCTTCTCCTCCTTCCTTCCCTCCCTCCCTCCCTCCCGGGGCAGGAAACAGGAGAGGAAGGGATAAAAATGAGTCTAAAATAAAATGCATACCGAGGAACACTAAGTGAAACAAATGCTCTTAAAACTGTCCACAGTAGAAGAAATCAAAAAGTTTAGTGGGTGATGAAAAAACACTGTAAACTTCATGTACAAATCTTCCAAGATTTAGTCATGTGTAGGATAAGAAGAGTTTTACAAGTAAAAATCATTTTAGCCAGATGACTGTACAGGAACATTGATTCCATGTGAATTTGGTTTATCATCCCACAACTCATGTTCCAAGTCTTTAGAAGTGATACTACTGTGTATAGCACACTCAAGTATTATCCTGCCACAGAATCCTGAGGATTTCATGGCTTATGGTTTTCAGATTTACTTTTATATAAAGATTTACAATTCTATGCCCTGTCAAATGATGTTCCTCTCATCATCTTGTCTTTCTCTGGCTTTAAAACGTTGTGACCAAGAAGCAAGCAGAGGGACTTCAGACAAAGGGCCAGAGGTGTGGTTAGGGGTATTGACTCTCTTATTTTACAGTTCTCCTTGGGTACTCCAGAGGTCACTTTCGCAAGGGGATTTGGGATTCTCTAGGGTAGTGCTTCAGACTGATTGCACCTAATATTGTGTACCCGGGTCAGAGCGAGAAAGAGGTAGTGGTTTGTAGACACTCTGCTCTGAATGAGACCAAAGATGGGTGCAGCTTTTGTAGGATCGAGGAATCAGCCCTTGGCAAGTGAAAAGAGAAAACAGGGGTTAGACTGGACCAAATCAGCACAGATGGCGCCTTGCAAGGGCTGCAGTTTGCTGCAGTCACACAGCTGTGAAAAGGGCAAGAAGGACCTCACGGTCCAGGACCCACCTACTTTACTACTGCTTTTATCCACATCTTCAGGAGCCGGGGATCTGACATTCAGAGTCAAGAATATTTGGAGAAAAAGAAGGCAGATGTGGAGGTGGGGTGGCAGGCCGGGTCAACAGGTGTGGAAAAGTCATCCTCTGAGGAAAAGAGCAAAGTCAAAGGGTTCATCATTCAATCTGGGGGAGGGGGAAGTAGAAAGAAATGTGAGGAGCTGAGAAGTGGCTCAGTGGTTAAAGGCACTGACTGCTCTTCCAGAGGATCTGGGTTTGACTCCCAGGACCCACATGAGACTTACAACGTAACTCCATTTCCAAAGGATTCAATTCTCTCTTCTGGCCTTCTCAGGTTCTAGGCACACATGTAGTACCCACACACACACAAACACACACACACACACCCCACAGGCAAAACACTCATGCAATTAAGTAAAAATAAGTAAAATTTAAAAAAGGAGTATGAATCTTTTACAAGGTATCTCAGCCTAGTTCAGCTCAGTCATCTCGTGTAAGATGAAGCAAAGCAAGATAATGCATAACAGAGTACACGGTGGGACTAAACATTAGGAAATATGTATACTTTGATGTTTTAAACTGTTTTTCCCCTAAAATTGACAGAGATAGGCTGTGTAACAGCATGAAAGAAGCATTCATAGCTGTGACCCATAGCCTGTACCCCAATAGTGGTGGGGTAGACCCTGGGGGGGCCACACTCTGTCTTCTGTGGCCAGCCTCAATCACTGGTCTTCCAAAACTCAGACATACTATCTATGTGGGCTTTGGATCTGCTTTAGCATGCGTGAGGTCCTAGGTTCAACACTCAATTAAAAAAGAAAGAACAAAAGGAAGGGAGGGAGGAGGGGGGAAGGAAGGAAGGAAGGAAGGAAGGAAGGAAGGAAGGAAGGAAGGAAGGAAGGAAGGAAGGAA
>PVIU01006449.1:0-101707 GCA_004026605.1 Ondatra zibethicus
GAGATGGGCTGTGGTGAGCCCAGAGTGGCTCGCCCTGTGCATGTGACATGTTGATGAGCTCAGAGTGGCTCTCCCTGCACTTGTGACATGTTTTCTAAGTTGTATGTTGGCCATGAGCTTGCTGGTTTCCTCATTTCCTCTAAACAGTCTGGCATTAAACAGTAAATAAACTTTTCAACAACCCTTATGAAAGAAAAAAGGTTTGCTTAGCCTTAAAAATGTTCATGTCACTTGACTGGGTGGCTCTTCTTTGGGGACTGTATTGAGAGAAAACAATCTGAAATGGGGACAAAGATGTTCATACCAGAAGTTCATCATAGCGTTCTTTCCAAATTGGAAAATTGGAAATAACTTTTAAAGGTCCAACAGGGAAGAAAGACTGGGAAAATTATGTTACTTCTATTACACAGACTTCAAAAAAGATGCTCACAAAGAGGTTTAGTAGCACAAGGGCCATTTGATAAAATTTTAAATAGAAAAATCAGAATATTAAATTATGCATAAAATAAGACTTCAAAGCCTTGGAAAAGACTGAAGAAAAAAATAAAAGCCCCAAAGAAAACAAGGCGAATAGGAAGTGTCCCTGGGTTTGTAATTACAGTGCTTTTTCTTGCGTCCAAGTTTTTGTTTGTTTTGCAAGGCTGAGGATCAAAGAGCAAAGTCAGGGCCTTGGTCATGCTGCATGAGCACTGGTGAGCATGCACTCAGTCCCTGAAAGTTTTCATTTTTACACATGTGAACATGCAACTCTTTTATAAAATGGAAAGATGCTTAAAGAACAGCCTGCCTATTAGTTCTTATCATTAAAAACCTCCAGGTAGGTTCTTCTTTCATGCCGAACAGGATGGCTTCTGTCTCTCACAATGGAGCAGCTGGTGTGCTTTGCTGCCAAACTGTAGAGTTGTGGGTGGGCACTGGGGGTTTCTGGTTTCTTGTATGTGTTTTTAATGTACTTTTTCCTGATACAGATGACTGTGGTGGGATATTTGTACCCGGTATGAAGATATATTGCTGTGACTGGTTTAGTTAAACAGCCAATAGCTAGGCACAAGAGATAGGCGGGACTTCTAGGTAGAGAGAGAGGAAGAGGAGGAGGAATCTAGGCATGCTAGAGACTCCAAGGAGGGGAGGGATTGGACATAAAGAATGAATGAAAGGTGAAAATCTATGAGGCAAAATGTACATTACTATAAATGGGTTGATTTAAGCTATAAGAACTAGTGGGAGAAGCCTAAGCTAAGGGTTAGCTTTCATAATTATCTGTGTCTCCATGTCGTTATTTGCGGGCTGGCGGTCCCGACGAGAAAGTATACTACAGATGACATCACTCCCAACTCTTCAGCGTGTGCCCCACACTTCCTCATCAAACAGAAGGTGAAATAAAACTGAGGAAAGCGCATAGTTGGCACAGTGTGAAATCTTGGTAGACACACATGGTCTAAGTAGTGCGATTGTTCTTCTGTGGCCATGGTGTGATGTGATGACCAGATGTTTCTCCTGTGACTGAATGGGTGTGTAACACACACACACACACACACACACACACACACACACACACACACACACACCACTGAGCCACCCAGCCTACGTTCCACTCAATCAGAGCTCTATAGAAGGAAGGCATGTGGCAGGCACCAGTGGCAATTGTCACAGGGCCCAGGTGGCTTCAGGATGACGGTCACAGCTGCTGAGGGGACAGGGTGGGCCTGACCTCCAGCCATCTGTTTCTTTCTCATACTCTCCTCTTCATCCAGTCTGCTCAGTCTTTCGAAAGAAAAGTGACTAATTGAAGGACCCACCGATGTCTCAGGAAAAGGAGGCCAGGAAGCTTGGTGGCAAACAAGTGACGATCTTGCTGGAGAGGAGTGGGAGGCAGCAGGAAATCTCTTCAGGCATCCTTGGGATACAGGTATCTTAGTCTTCTCTATCAAGGAAATGAGGCTTAGAATCTAGAACTGCAACAGGGACCAGTGAGCTAGGACAAACGGCCAGGCTCAGACAGGAGTATGGAGAAGGGATACCACACTAGGATCTCATTGATTATTTATTTATTTATTTATAGGTGGGGTCTCCCTATGCAACCCCAGCTGTCCTAGAACTCTTTATGTAGACTGGACTTAGTCCCTAATTCTCACACATCCACCTGGCTCTGCTTCCTGAGAACTGGGATTGTAGCCACGTACCTCCACACTGGGCTCTTCTCTCAATTTTCAATGGTTGTGTTTCACTATGTAAATATGCCCTCTTATCAGCATAATGTCCAGTGGGTTTAAGCAACTTCTCACATCAAGTCAAACAAACAACACTCGGTGTGCCCCTCGCCTCCTGTCTCCACACATATCACCCCCATTGTACTGCCTCAAAAATGGCTGAAAATATCCCTCTTTTGTAGAACTGGCTTAGAGGAAGCCTCCTATGCCTGGATATTTTTCTTTTCTGGTAGGCTTCTGAACTAGCTTTTCTTTAAGGTAATAAAGGGTTGCCATTCAAACAACATAAATAAACAGAGGAATCCAATTAATGTAGCGTCTCTTGCGCGCTAGTTGCTGGAGTATGTAATTTGCTGTCAGTACGTCTCTTGAGTTTCACGGGACCTCGGCAAGGGGGCTTTACACTCATTTTTATGGACTGGATTCTGGTTTACATACTGCTCCCAGGACGTTCTGATTCCCAAGAAATGAACAGACCCTGAATTCAAATGGGTCCTCTCATTTCTATCTGATTACTTCTTCTGGAGCACTCTGTTGTGGATCCTGAAGAAGGTACTGATGTCAGGGCACCGCAGGATGTGCTTTGTAGGAAAGTGAGATCTCCACTGGGGTCGAGATCTCCTGTGATAGGCTCATCGCCATTTCTCAAGCATGAGTGCAACACTTGCCTCACTGAATGTGTGCATCGAGTCTACCTTTTAAAATAATGCATGAAGGGAGGGCGGAGCATCACCTTGCAGAATGCTCAGAGCAACTCCTTTGGTAAGAGGTTGGGAAACAAGTTCGAGAAACCTTGGGCTTTTGTTTCCCCGGAGGCCGTCCTTTGTAGGAGTGCTTCCTACCTACAATTGGAGAGTTACACACAAGGGCAACCCACTCTCAGCTGTGCCATAACTCACGGCGATAGGTTGTAATGAGACAGAGCGGCTGGCCCAAGTTAGCCCAGAATAACCCAGCATTCCTTCAACAAAATACTTAAAAAAATGAGTGTCCCCTACATTTTAGGCACCAGAAATGGAGATTTTTTATATTCATGGACTTTCTTTTTATTTTCACAAATGTCCCCCAACTCCCAGTAGCCCGTTAGCTCTAAACTAGTTCCTTAAATATCCATTTGCCCAATGGAAAGGTGACTCAAAATTCAAGTCTGGTTGACAAATAGATTTCATTTTAGTGTCTCATGTTTTCTTGTGTCTTGGGGTTGTTTAATGATGAAACAATAAGGCAACAAACAAAATAAACGGTTCTTGTTTAGGCACACCTAACTAAATTTGGAATTTATAATGGGGGTTTGTTGAACTTGTGGGAATGTGTTCTTTTAAAAACTCAGATTCTTTCAAACACTCAAAAGTGCCTTTTTCTATCTGACCTACTTTTGGACAGTTAAGCTCTTTTCAGTCAGCTAACGGAAAGCCTTTTGTTGGAGAATTTAAATTAAATTAAAAATTAATTTAATATTTATTTCTAGGACACCTGAACAGATGTACAAGTGCTCCAGAGGGCACTGAATTCACACCAATGGGGTTTAGGTGAGCTGCTCTTCAGTTAAACTGGGAAAGAAAAAAATAGGAATGAAGACTTGGGCAGATTCATTAGCGGTTAACAAGCACCTCTCTTCCTTCTTCACCGGCGTACAAGGAGGATGCTGAGCTCCTCTTACTCTCTGCTTTAATTTCTTCCCTGATGGATATAGGATGCCATCTCATGTTCTTTTAAGTCAGAATTAAAGGTCAGCTACCACATAGATGCTTGAGAGGCAGACAAAGCTTCCTGACAAACTCTCACATACTCCTGTCTACCTTTTCATCTAAAAAACCATGCCCAAATCATCCGAGGGTCACACGAATGACTTAACATGGGGTTGGCAGAGACAGCCAGAGAATCAGATAGCCTTGGAAGTATTTACATGGAAATGCTTGTAACATTAAATTATTAATCATATAAATTAAATAAAACATAAATTAAATTATTAATTTCTGACAGATGGAAGAAGGGAGGGCCTATACAATGTCTGCCTATCTAACATTCTCTTGGATCAGAATTTCTTTTTGGTTGACTGTGTTATCTCTTTGGTAAAATGCCTATGATTGATATGAGGCAATGAGATCAAGTGGTTCAAAGCAATTTGGGGAGAAATTGGAGCTCAGAATTAAGCATAAGAATAATAGAACAAGGAGCTAGAATGGCAGATGGTTCAGTGGTTATGAGCACTGACTCCTCTCCCAGAGAAGCCAGGTTCTATTCCCAGCATCCACATAGCATCTTACAACAGTATTCAACTCCAATCACAGGGGGTCTAATACCCTCTTCTGGCCCCTGTGGGTATAGGCATGCAAGTGTTGTACAGACAGGCATGCAGGCAAAATGCACATGCACAAAAAAATTGCAAAGCTTGCTGGGCAGTGGTAGAGCACGCTTTTAATTCCAGCACTCAGGAGGCAGAGACAGGCGGATCTCTGTGAGTTCGGGGCCAGCCTGTCTCGAAAAAAATAAAAAGTCATAACGGAATTATTTTAGAATACGAATCTGTCAAAACCTAACATAGGAAACAATCAATGCTCTCTTCTGTTATTTTTTTTTTAATGTCTAAATAAAACATGATGTTTGATTATTGTTGGAGTTTAACGGTGGAGCATTTGCCTGGCATGGAAGAGACTCTGGGTTTAAATTCTAGTACTGCCAAAGCTAGATATTCTTTTTTATTGATTTTTTTGAGATAGTCTTGGTTAGGTGTACCAGGTTGACCTTGAACTCATAAACTTCTTGAGTGCTGGGACAACAAGAAGGCACTGACACACCACTGCAGTTGTCTTCACACTCCTATGTGGGAAACAATGGGGTGCTATGGGAACAGCATGTCTAGACATTGTTAGGGAGAAAGACGGCGTTCTGCCTCGTTACACTATGGAAAGCGGAGGTCACCTCACCTCTCCTTTGAGTGATTTTTTTTTCTTACTCTTCAAAACCTCCCGAACTCTTTCCCTCACACACGTTTCTGGGTTTCATTTCATTCTCTTTTGGAAGGAGAAGGGGTTTGACAAAAAGTGGAGGCAGGTGGAGTCAGGCTAGTGATGTGTTGTGTCAAAATGATGGGGACCCAACTGCCAAAGCGGGAGAGAGGCCGACATCCCTCTTGACTTCAGAGTCCAGTGCCTGGTGTCTGCCAGCTCGGATTTAGATCCATTGTTTACTGACACTTATCTTCCACTGTGTATTGCTCAAGCACTTGGCCAGTTCTTTCTGACAGATTCCTATTTAATCCTTACAACAACACCCCAAAGGCAGGTGTCACTGCTGTCTTAGAGAAGAAAGGAAAACAGAAAGACAGTGCCCTTCAAGGCCACCCAGCAGCAGAGTAGAGGACCAGGATGGGAATGAACCCAGTTGTTCCCTCTCCATGGCCGTACCCGCTGTTCAGTCTTTCCCACATACAGAAGCAAAAGGAAGATGGACAGATTCTGTCAATCTCACACTCATAGACTATCATGCTCATTTGGAACTTTGTACAACGGCCGACATAGCTTTCCATTGTTCTCTAAATAAAGACCCTTCCCTTCAGTACCCTCTCCATCCTTCTATCCCTGTCTCCACTACCCTTTAGATTATGCATACACAGACACTTGTGCCGACCTTTTATTTTACATCAGGCATTGCAGTAAGTTCAAAGACACCCCCACCTTCCAGCGGTTCTGTGCACAGGGAAGGGGCAGCAAAAACATGAATATCACAGTGTGTGGGAATTTTAGTAGAAAATGCGGTTTATAAGACGTTATGAGAATATAGAATTACAAAAGGAGGATTGCCTAACATTTCTGAGGATACATTTTTTATAACATTTGCCCTATGCGGCTCAGTCTGGTCTTGAACTTTTATTTCCCTGCTTCAGTTTCCTGGATGCTGGGATTAGAAGCATGCACTATTAAACCCGGAACGATTTTAAAATTCTTTCATTACATATATAATTTATGGCTTTTATTACATATGTATATGTATGCTTGTGCCCATGTATGGAGATCAGAGGCTAACTCATGGGGATTGCTTCTCAGGGGTCCCAGGGATCTCAGGCTTGGCATCAGACACCCTTACCTGCTGAGCCGTCTCCCTGTCCCTGGGGATTGTTTTTAATTGATGCCCTTAAACCTTTAGATCAGCAGAGAAGACACCTGAAGCCCTGTACAAAGTTTTCTCAGAGAGATTTGTGGCTTGGGGAGTAGAGGCATCTTGGGACATCACAGGGGAGTTTTAATGATTTTGATGTTTAAGAGGACCAAGAGCTGACTTAGAGAGGGAAGAACACGGTCCAGGAAAAAGAAACCACAAGAGGAAAAGTATACACAAATAATTTGCTTGGACTCCAGCCCAGGGGACTCTTTGAGGGTGTAGAGGAAGACAAAGTACCCAGGGCAAAGAGCTAGGGTCCAGATCAAGAAAGCAATGGTGTGCAAGACCAAGCAAGAATTGTAAGGCTATCAAAACATGATGAAAACATCAAATCACAAGTAGTACTAGTGTGTGTCATAAAATTTATTCTCTAATACTACTAGACAAATGTTAGTTCTTTCTGTTCTTTTCCAGAAACTTCTAGAAGATTCTATTCTAGGATAAATTTGCATTCAAGAGTTGAGCTCGGAGCTTGTTTCTGGGTGATAATGTGCTCTGAATTCCAAGCATGGCTTTCAGAATTTCCAAGGAGTAAAAAGTCTGTGAGTCTACATGGGAACATGGCTGGTTGGTGCCCTAATTGTAGATTCCCCAAATACTTAGTGTTCAAATTAGGGATCTGTGAGTAAAAAGAGGGGGTTGAAAGAAGAGGACATGGGCCACAGTGAAAACCTGTTCATTCTGCTGGTCAGAAAGAGGCAGAAGGTTGTTGGTTACACTTGAGGTAACAACAGCTAAATCCATTCATTATCTGTGTTATCACAGTGAAAGGCTCTGTTTATATGACCTTATTGTTATCCCCATGCTTCTGAGTTGAGGAATTAAACAGGAAGATGAACGAAGCTAAATTAAGGCACAGGTTTGGGGATACGGCTTAGTTTGCCCCGTATATACAAATTCCCGGGTTCAGTTCCTAGCAGTGCATAAACTGTGGGTGATGGAACATGCCCATGATCTCAGCACTCTGATGGGGGTGGGTATCAGAATTTCAAGGTCATTCTCAACTACATAATTAATTCGAGACTAGCCTGGGTTACAAGAGACCCTGCTTTAAAAATAAAACAAACAGACCAAATTAAGATATGCACATAATTATCTCTCCGTAGGAGCTGGTCTGCACTTGCTGTTCCTTTGGGTTTGAAGCCCCTTGGCTAGTTAGTGGCCTCAGGTAAGTCAGGGATGGTTAGCCACGCCTGATGATCTTCTGTTCAGTCTGCATTGAACAATTCAGTACAAAACCCGAATGTGTTCGCTTCCTTCTCTGAAATAGAGCCTCTGTCTCTTGGGCATTAAGAGGGCATAGTCCCATGACACAGTTTCCAGTGGAATTTTGGCATTCATAAAGAAACCTTCCCCTTTTCAAGGGAGCTAGTCAGTGGGCAACCAGTCAAGAGCAGGCAGTATTGGGGCATTGAGATGAAAACATTACCTGCCAACTGGGCTGCTGTGGGTCTGTTGTTTCTGAGGCCAGGGGGAGGACACAGAACAGAGGGGTTTTGTGCTGTCGGAACATCTTTGATGAACACATCTGTACCAACTTGAAAAGGAAAATGGGCCTGGCCACTTTCTCCCTCCCAGTTTTGCTTGGAGTTCCCGAACATTCTCACAGGCACGCAGCAGAATTGTTACTTTGTTCAAACCGTAACCACTGCCCTGTGCGCTTCACCTGCCATTTCTCTGGCTGGTCCCTCTTAGTTATTCATCAGCGCTTGTTCCTAACTTGTGGGTCCACTGTACTGAGACAGGTGAAAAGTCACTCAACAGAGTCAGGTATCCCCGGAGACGTGCCTTCCAGAGCCCCAGGCCACCACTGTAATTTCAATCAACAGGTTTGCATTGAACAGTCACCAGAGCAAACACTTCCTCAGCGAATAGAGGAAGAGTCACAGTTCAGAGAGTACACAAGGAGCCTCAGGAACAGTGCATCCAACTGCTTGGCTTGCAGACCTTTGTGGTTCCTGTTTCCTTTTAATTATTTTCCATGACCATATACATACAAACATACATGTATTATGACCATCTATATGTTATATATATATAACCTATACACACACACACATATATATATACACACACATATGTAGATGGCAGAGAACTTCTCAGTCTTCAAAATATTGTTCTCACAGAGAATACCATTACCCAGAAAACCGAGAGAGACACTATTTCAGTGCAATATTAGATGGTAAATGGTTTCTCTGATGACCTGGGTCCCCAGAGGCTTGTAATATGAAGTTCAGAGTCCCAGCCTTCATTCTTAGCATGTGTAGAAATCTTTTAAAATGATTTTGTAGATAAACAGAAAGTAAAAAGGCTTTGGTGTTTAATAGTAAAAACTTTTCTTGGCTTACACCCCCCCTTTTTTTTAGAGTCCTAGAGGACAATAAATATCTGCATAATTAAATCAATGTATCTTATATAACAAATAGCAAGTCATAAAACCCCCCCAAACCTGGCAGGGCAGCTCTGAGATAGAGGCTGCCTGACTCCTTGGAAGTTTGCTCAATTGCTTAGCAGCCCTGAAAATACTTACAAAAAAAGTCCCCACCATTGTCCTTCCACATCTAATGGTCAGAAGGACACCAAAACAAAATGAAACAAAAATCTTAGAACTTGAAAATCTTACATACCCCAAAATCTTGGTCCTCCATGAAGGGCGCTTGTGGTCTAGTGAGCCATGCGTTCAAACGGCCCTGGGCTTCCTCTCTGACTCACAGATCCGCCTTTCTGATGTAAGGCTCTTAGTGGGAAGCTGTTTTCAATTCAGGGCAGATGTGGGACACTCATGTAGCCCTGGAGATTACGAACTTTAAAACAAATCGCCTGGAGGATGATAAGTCCAGAGGCAATATCTGCTTCCTGAGGCCTCGCTGGGGCTCCTTCCACACACTCAACGTCTAACACTATGGCAGAAAGGCAAGCCTAGCTCATTAGGTTCTCAGGCTGTAAAGCGAAGCCTGCAAACATGCCTCAGAAACAAGCTTGTGCATACATCCCAGAGTGCTTAACCAGACCTTCAGACGCATGGGGAACAAACATCAGGAATCGAAACGCTCCTCCCTTCTGGGCCCCAATACTATCTTTATACCGTTTGACTCACTGTGTTTCCCTTTTCCAAAAGCTGAAATTGAATTGTTCTGGTTCAGACTTTTCTTGGCTCTTGAAAGAAAAGGGGAGGGAGGGTGAGTCCAAGACTTGCATGCAGAAACATCTAGAAATCCATTTAACATGGCAAGTTTAATGTTCTAGAATTAACACTCACATGGCAGAAACTTTCTATGTCTTAGCACATACTCTTTTTGGGGGATTGACCCATCCTCCAGATTTATTCCCTCCCCAAATTAATATAATTTAATCCAGTTTACTAACCCTGAAAAGAAAGGTTATGAAAACATTTATTTTTGAAGATATTCAAAGGGGAAATTTTTAATACTTTTTAAAAAATAAAATACAGGACCAGGTATGCTGGCAAATGCCTTTAATCCTAGCACTGGAGAGGGAGAGACAAGTGGATGTGAGTTCGAAGCCAGCCTGGTCTACAGAGTGAGTTCCAGGACAGACGGGGAAAACCTGTCTCAAAAAAAAAAAAAAAAAAGGAAAGAAAAGAAAAGCAAAACCAAAACCACAAACCACAAACCAAACCAAAACCAACCAACCAACCACACAGAGAAGTCTTTGTGTGAGTCACATTGGCGAAGAAGGAGAAGGTGGCATCATTAAAATACATATATTCAAAAAAGGCACAGTCTGGAGCTAGCAAAGTGGTTCAGTGGGTAAATACACTCATCACAGGAGGCTGACGAACTGAGTTTGGGAACACAGGGTGGAGGGAGAGCATGAAAGTTGTTCTTTAACCGCTGCATGAACACTGGCATGCACACACATGTGCAGCATGCACACACATGTGCAGCATGCACACACATGTGCAGCATGCACACTAGTGCTAATGTATACACAGAAAATAATTTTGTTTCTTAGTATGGCAAGTGTGGCATGACAGATCTGGGTACCAAGTTACCAAGGACCCTTAGGGCTGTGAGTTCTGCCTTCAAGGAGAAAGACCAAACTTCTAACTATAAACTCTTTCTTAGGAATGTGTGAAAATAATCACCAGTTGGTATTACTTGCTTTTTATTTCATTATATTTATTGACAAGGTCTTACAGAGCCCAAGCTAGCCTTCAACTTGCTATGTAGCTCAAGATGACCTTGAACTCCTGATCCTCCTGCCTCTACCTCTCTGGTGTTGGATTTAGAGGCACGTGCCATGATTTCTGAGTTATCAGGTAGTAGTATATGGGGTATTGAGAGTTCTGGACAGAGCAGAAAGAGATGTCTCCCTGCATCTCTCTTTAAAGGAATGGACCTATGGTGTAGGAGGTCCTTCTGTATTTCTGTTGCTTTCATTGGTTAAATAAAGAGACTGCCTTGGCCTTTTAATAGGGCAGCCCTTAGGTGGGCGGAGTAGACAAAACAGAATGCTGGGGAGAAGGAAAGTGTGTCAGATGCCATGTTTCTCCCGCCCAAGATAAACACTGGTTAGACTCCTGCCTGTAAGCCACATCCTCGTGGTAAATACAGATTACAGCCCTTAGGTGGGCATAGTAGACAGAACGGAATGCTGGGAGAGAGAAGGCAGTGTGGCAGACGCCATGCTTCTCCAGCCCAAGATGGACACTGATTAGACTCATGCCGGTAAGCCACATCCTCATGGTGAATACAGGTTATTAGAAATGGGCTGAATCCAGATGTAAGAGTTGGCCAAGAAGAGGCTAGAACTAATGGGCCAGGCAGAGTTTAAATGAATACAGTTTCTGTGTATTTATTTCGGCGGCCGGGAGCCGGACGGAAGGACGCAGCCCGCGCACCTTTTACAACAGATGAACCATTACCATAGTCAGTTTGTCTGCTTGCACAGAGACTGAACTCAATAGATGATTTCTAAAGCCCAAGTTTTGAAAATCAGTGATGATGTATCAGTTAGGTCTGGTGGGCCAGAGGAGAAAGCCTTCCTTATGACTGCTACTGACTTAACATCCCAAAGCCTCCCCACAGCTTGGGGCTTGCATCCAAAATGAAAATGGAGAGGGCACAATTTAGCTGAAATGTGGGACCTGAACTATAAGGATACTCACGACTTCATAAAGATTAGGAAGCTAGGTTTTCTTTGGCTGGCTAGGATATTAAAGAAACTAGTTTCCAAAGGTGAAATTCCTAAATTCTGATCTTGTGAATAGGTATCAGCAAATAATTAGGGCTGGTTTAATAAAACAAAATTTTTCTGTGAAAGTGGCTGAGATGGTGGTAATCTAAGTGGATAATTTGAATAAATGGAGGTAAGGTGAAAGGCAGAGTGTTTGGTAATGACCCCTGGCTTATGAATCAGGAAATCCAAATGCTAGTTAGAACTAGGGTAGTCTAGCTGGCCTTGTAACCCTGACCACGGCATGCCCCTGTTGAACCAGCTTGCTTTCTGTTGCTGCAATAAAACACAGGCCAAAAGCTACTTGACTGTGTGTATGTCTTATTTCAACCTACAGTTATAGTCCATTATTGAGAGCAGACAGAGCAGGTGCTCAAAGAGGAACCAGAGGTGGGAACCAAAGACCATAGAGGAACATAAAGGGATGACACTTATTGGTCCATTTCCCCTGCTGCTTGGTCAGCTACTTTTCTTTCTTTTTTTTTATAATTTATTTTTTTAAAAGGTTTATTTATTTATATGCCTACATGTCAGAAGAGGGCACCAGATCTCATTATAGATGGTTGTGAGCCACCATGTGGTTGTTGGGAATTGAACTCAGGTCCCCTGGAAGAGTAGCCAGTGCTCTTAACCTCTGAGCCATCTCTCCAGCCCTTAGCTACTTTTTTTTTTTTAATGTAACTCAGGCCTCCTTGCCTAGATCTCACAGCCCGTGAAGGGCTGGGCAGTCCTCCATCAACTGAGAAAATATCTCATGAACACTCTTACAAACCAATCTGAAAGAGGCTAGTCATCAAAGGAAGTCCCCGCTTCCCAAGTGACTCTAGTTAGTGTCGAGTGGACAAAGACTGCCCAGCACACCTATTTGCCACCTGTCCCCTCGTCTGTCCAAAGAAAATGCTCGTCTGTTCATCTTCCCCTAATAACCAAAAGAGAAACTTGGCTGCCTGAGAGATGTGTTTGGTTTTGAACTTGGGTCTCAGGATCACAAGTGGCTGTGCTCAGAAAAGCAATGTCTACCTGTGTACAGTGCTTAGTGATCCTGCTGAACCAGGCACAGATCCACAGCCCTCCCGAGATGCTCTTTTTCACAGTCAAAAGAGACATGGTCTCACTCTTATGAAGAAGCCTGGATACATCAGTAACATCCTATTAGCAACAGTGTTACCGCTACGATTTTCTTTCTATGCATCTGCTTTCTTTTTTTAAAAAAATATTTATTTATTTATTATGTATACAACATTCTGACTGTGTGTATGTCTTCAGGTCAGAAGAGGGCACCAGACCTCATTACAGATAGTTGTGAGCCACCATGTGGTTGCCAGGAATTGAACTCAGGACCTTTGGAAGAGCAGGCAATGCTCTTAACCACTGAGCCATCTCTGCAGCCCCGCATCTGCTTTCATTTCCTGGCCATGGCTTGATACTAGAGGAATATTCTTCAAAATAAACATGTATACTACTGATGTTAGGTCAAACTTTGTCCCGCCATCATCCTCAAATTCCCATACCAAGCCCTAGTCTCCGTACCTCAGAACGTGATCTCATTTGGAAGGATTTTTAAGGAGGTAATGAAATCAGAAGGAGCTGGCCAGGGTATGGACTAATCCAATTCTAATGGTGTCCTTATAACAGGGGAAGCCGTTGTCACAGACAATATGTGTAGGGAGAACACTATGCAGGACGAGAGATACCCCCAAGCCAAGGTGGGAGGCCTGGAACTGACCCTTCCCTCTCAGACCTCAGAGGGAATCATTCCCGACATCACCTTCGTCTTGGGCTTCCAGACTCCACACCATTACGGCAATAAACTCTGTAAGCCACCACACTAGTGCTTTGTTCTGGCAGTCCTAGTTAGAACATGCAGCTAGCATCTCCTAAAACCGGATTTTACAGTGCGTCTTGTATCCGGATACTCACCACACACTAATCAAGGCGTCTTAGTACTAGAGGATGGTGGGATGGAAGAGTCAAATGCCATGAGAAGGCTGACCATGGAAACGCTTCAGTAGTCATTCATTTGGTTAGTTATTTAGCTTTTCTCTTAAATTTAAAAATTGCCTCTGTGTGTGTGTGTGTGTGTGTGTGTGTGTGTGTGTGTGTGCATGTGTGAGCACGTGTGAGCCTGCTTGACTGTGGAGATCAGAGGACAACTTTGGGGAGTTGGGAATTGTTTCTATTACAGGGATCAACAACAGGTTATCAGAGCTGGATATGGTGACACACACCTTTATTTTCAGCATCTAGGGTACAGAGGCAGGTGATCTCTGTAAGTTCAGGTCAGTCAAGTGTGTATATGGAATTCCAGGCCAGCCACGACTACATAGTGAGACCTTGTCCCAACACAAACACACACATACACCTTGTTTCAACACACACATACACACACACACACACACAAAGTTATCAGGTACCTTTAGCCATGGGGCCATCTCACTTGCTCTAGTTTAGTTTTATGTGATCAAAGTACACATGCACATATGAAACTATTATAATGAAGCTGATAATTCTATAAAACTAGTGTTAATTTAAAGGTTACTGACATATCCCTGCTTTCCACCTCTTAAGCAAGGTAAGACTGAAACAATCCAACAAAGTACAAAAAAAATCACCGTAAATAGAGTCGACGAGGAGAGGACACACACCTGGGAACATTCATGATTCTGTTCAAGGTGTGCTCTGATTTGGTGCACAAGAGACAGGGCTCCTCAGCTCTGTATCTCTGAAGCATGTAGCACATGACTCCAGGAACCTATAATGCATCCTCTTAGAAATGTTTCTCCAAATATAAACCAAGGAAACAACATAGTAATTCATATCACAGAGGTAGGCCATATTGATTTTCTCCTTACAGTACTTTTTCAATAGAAAAAAGCCATTGTAGACATAGCTAAGTGGTAGAATATCTGCCTCAAATGTATGAGGCCTTGTGCTTTATTCCTAGCAGTAAAACAATGAGAGAGAAGAGTAACAGGGGACACTAAGAATGAGGATTGCAGACAGACATCAACACAAACACTTATTACACAGAGCAAGCGGCTTTAGTTTCCAAAGATAAAACACAGACTGAATCCAAAACTGTGATTCCCAGATGCAGAATCTGGCAGAGTTCAGAAGGGAGTAACTTGTGTAAAGTCAGCACGAAGCAAAGGCAAATCCCCCCACTTTTAGATTTATTAAAATCAATTTCCAGTGTCTTTCTTCTTAAAGAGCACAGGAGAAAAACAGTCTCTCAATACTGATGATGTTCATAACTCAAAGCTTGGACCAAGTAAGACAGGCTTCAAACAAGACAGGAAGTGGAAGGGAGGAAAAACTGAAGGCTAACAACATGGGCCAGGCAGGTGGATGTGGGCCCAGAGGGAATGAGATTCCTCAAGGCAACTTTTCAGGATTTCAGAGATAAGGGTTCTCATGGAATTTGATGCCCTGGTAAGGAGGAGGCTTAGAGATGCCGGGTGGAGTGCAGACTTCAAGTCAAGTTCTGAAACCGAGAATTCAGCATCTGCTTAACTTTTTTTTTTCTTATATTCACTGCTTGTCTGCGACCTGGCAGCTTGTCTATACATAATTCACCATAAACCTCCCTTGCCTAACTTTCTCACAGCATGGAAAGCAATGCTGAAAGCTTTCTAGTGTGAAATATACTGGCAGGAAGAGAAAGACAAAAATGTAGTTATGTCTGTTTCGTGAGTAGGTCAGTTCCCACTGTCTACAGCCCCCAAAGCCCAGTGTGTTACTTTATTGCACAATGCAAAAATTTCTTCCCAAATGAAAGAACCTTCCGAATGTGTTGTGTGCCGTTCCAATATGTTTCTCGAGGAAAGAATTCCACAGCGTTGAAAATCTTTGACATCAATCAAGATCTCCCCAACCTAGAAGTGTCTGGAAAGGATTTGTCCCCAAAGAGAAATAAATAGCAGTTCACACACTTTTTATGCAGTTGCTCAACACCCTCAGGCCTTCTGTCTTGGGATTCATAAGGTTTCTTAAGGTGGGGTTGGGGTGATTTTAAGTGTGAAGAGTTCACACGATATCCCTTCCAACTCTCCAGCGAGGCTTTAACACCTAGTTTCTCAGCACTAGCTGCTGATAGCCAAATAAGAAGGCTAAGGATTTGCTCCCTTGGAAGGCTGATTAGAAGGTATGGTGGGACTCAAAGGTTCCTCATCACAGGGCAAGTTGGAGACATCTTATCTCATGGCTTTTAAACTTTTTATTTATTTTATTGCTATTAATTTTGAGATTATAATATAATTATAACATGATTCCTCCCTCTAAACCCTCTCATATATCCGTCTTTGCTCTCTTTCAAATTCATGACCTTGTTTCCCATTGTTACTGCACACACACACACACACACACACACACACACACACACACACACACTCCTAAACATAACCTGCTCAATCATAATATTACTTGCATATAGTTTTCAGGTCTGACTGTTTGGCATTGGATAACCAATCCCTAGTCCCAGTGGACATGTCTACAAAGCATTCCTACGTGAAAGACTCGGGCACATTTTGGATGATGGGGTAGAAAGACTGAAAAAGTCAGAAGGTTAAGGAGTTTACGGTAAGATTGTGTCTCCAAGCAACATCAAACGCTCTTACCAACATGACTGCCCATACATGAGCATGAGGATGACTGCCATGGGCATGTCAACGTAGTTGTGTGAAAGCCCATGAGGCCTCAACCCGACACGGAGAACTACAGGCAACTGAAAGAAACGCTGGGAGTGGGAGAAATCGTCTTGACTTTTATTTTATGAAGCAGGGCCTCACTATATAAACTAGGTTGCTCTAGAATTCACTATGTAGACCAGCTAGTCTCAAATTCACTGTCTTCCTGGGATTCCAGATATGAACTAGCATTTCTGACTAATTCCCTAATTCACAATATTGGCTAGACATGGGTACTTAAAAAAATAGTATCAAGGGTTCTGGAGGTTGGTTCAATGGTTAAGAGCCCTGATGCTCAGGCATGAGGACCTGAACTGGAATGCTAGCACCCCATTGGGCAGCTCAAAATTGTCTGTAACTCTAGCTACAAAGAATCCATGGGCATCAATACAGACACGTGCACATACATTTACAGAGATATATTTGCACACACATAAAATAAATCTTCAAAAAGTTGTATGGAGCAAACACACTAGCTTAGTCTTGGTAAATGGTCTAGGACATTTGGAGATTTTACTTTCCCAACTGATGTTTAGGTACAGCTAGGCTAACAGCCACTCATTTGAAGCGACGGTCAATTGACTGAGCCCATGGAAGGGCCGTTATGGAGACAATCATAAAGGAACACAGGAATATCTCTTTCGAATCCTGATAAGCTGGGTAGTGGTGGGGTGAGGTATGTTTATTTAAGCCGGGGTCTTTACTGTGTAGCCCTGTTTGGCATAGAACTAGCTATGTAGACCAGGTTGACCTGGAACTCAAAGAGGTTCACCTGCCTATGTATCCTTCTTTATAGATCAGCAAAGTAAAGCTTGGAGCAGCGCAGATACTTGCTTGGATGTCCTTTGCTAAGCAGGATCATAGAATTCATTTCTCATGTCTTTCTCTGCTCATTTGCTCCTTCCTGGTTTTTTACCTGTCCAGTCTTCCCTTAAGAGACAATAAGTAAAAGAAACACAGGCTGCGTGGTGCATCTTTTTAACACCAGAAACTCTTTTAGAAACAGTCCTAGCAGCAGCTAGCAGTAGGTGCTCTGTGTGTATTTCTTTTAATGGTCTTGAGTGGGGGAGATGGCTCAGTCAATACAGTGCCTGCCACAGAGGCACTAAGGACCTGAGTTCCATCCCCAAAACCCAATTTAAAAAAAGCAAAAATAAATAATATCAGCACCCAGACATGGTAATGTACGTCTCCAACATAGCAGTGAGGATCTAGATTTCTAGGGCTTTCCACATATAAACTTATTTCTTGTTATATCAGTATTGAAGGCCCAAAGTCAATCAAGCAACAATCTTTGGATTTTGAGTTCAAAAGGGAGGAAGAACATGCAATTTGATATGATCTTACAACACTCCAAAGAGGGAGAAAGATTTCAAAGAACAGAATCTATTCCTCCTTCAATTTACCACACTCTCGCTGGGAATGGGAATCTGTGTTCTTTTCTGGAAAATGGAGGTTATGTTAAGACTGAGGAGGAATATTGCTTGTTGAATGTTCCAAGGAGAATAATGACTCCTAATGGGTAAGCTTACATGTCATCTTATGTACAAAGCTCAAATTATCCACAGATATCACAAGCATTGTACTTGTCCTAGACACTTTGGCATACAGTGGTGACATAGGTCTCCCCACCTTCTGGTGGTGAAAGTTTTCAGTGAGCATGCAGACCAGTGGGTATGAAAGCAAGGAGTATAACAGCAATTATTAAATTGCATTTTGTTTGTGTTTTTAGGCAGTATCTCATGTATTAGGCTGGCATCAAACTTGCTGAAGATGACCTTGAACTTCCCATCCCCCTACCTTTATCCCCTGAGTGTTGGGATTATAGATGTGTGCCATCATTTCCGGCTTTCTGAAGTTCTAGAGATCAAATCCAGGACTCCCTGTATGTTAGACAAGCTCTCTACCAACTGAATTACACCCCCAGCTCCAGTCGATGTTATATTTGACATAAGAAGTCCTCAGAGGGAATGGAAATGGTGGGAGACAATAGTTACTTTGGGCGGGGCAGGTTTTTGAACTACAAGTTTTGTTCTGGGTGTGGAAGGAAAGCATTGAAGGCAAACAGATTTTAAAATGCAGGCAGGGGGAGGCTTGTGCAGTGAGACACTGGGAAAAGTCATGTATAATGGGATGCAGAGGGAAGAAGAGGAGGGAGGACATGAGGCCACAGGCTCTTAAGCAACCACCTTGGACAGTCACCATAGGTGATAGCAAGCAGGGTGGGTTTTACCTGAAACACAGTAAAAAAAACCACTGGAGAATTTTAAACAGAGAAGCAGCATGAACTAGGCCTTAATGTACTTCCTGCGGTGTGTGGAGAAAGGACCAGGGAATATCGAAGACAATAGTGAGCTTTCTCTATCCAAATGACATGAGCTAGAAAAAGCTGAAATTATAAAATCTGCATATATATTTTTTAAAGCAGTATTCTGTGGAACTCACTCCTCCTTCTCCCTCCTATTTTTTTTGAAAGCACAACAGTTTTTCTACATTTAAAATTGGGACTCAATTTATAGACCATCTATTATTAGCCTGCAAGGTGAGGTCAGGAATACTTTTGCCAACTCTGGTGTGTTTGGGAGTCAAAACACGCGGTAACAGCATCCTTTTAGACTGTTGCCAGTGAATACATGCCATCGGATACAAGCCATCAGGTTTTCCTTTCCTAAGAGAGGCGCGGTGTTGAAAGTGAGCGACCTCCACTCTCACATTTACCCTCATTAGATCCCAGGTAAAACATGAGAATTTCTGGCTTCCACACTTTAGATGGGTTGAGTAAGAAAGGCAAGCGTGCAGGGAAGGTAGGACGCAGGACTGATCGTCAGGCGAGCATGACTTCCCACCATGAGAGAGCTCTCAGCAGCTGCTACAGACATAAGGTTAAGACTTTCTGTTTTCCCTGGGACCATTTAGAAGCGAACCTTTCGATAGGCTGTTTCAAGTACCCAGATAGACACGGAGATAATAAGGCCCTCAATAATCCAAAGAGTGCCACACACAGAGGGACTGGATAGATCTAGTATCTTTACAGCCCCTAAAGGTAAACCTTCTTTGTCCCATGAGCGTTTCCTTCTCAGATTCTCATTCAAGACAAGTGTATTTCCAAGATCAAGTTATGAACTCCCCAATCAAGGGTCTGCAGTGGCAACTTGGCAGGACTTACTGCAGCCACACTACCGAACAACGCTACAGTCATTGGTTTTAATGAGGGCTGTTAATGTCACCTCCATCCGAATGGTCGCCTTGGGCTGATGGTCTGAGCCCTGCACAGGTGCTCTTGGCCAACGCTGTAATGTAGATTATTATGCTATCAACAAGGCACAGACGTGCTTCTGTGTGAACTCAGCGTGGTGTGCCTGCCAACTGTATAACTCTTTCTGCAGGCCTAGGTCTATGGGCATCAAAATGCGGTTCTAGCTCAGTGATCCCCAGCACTGCCGTCTGTTTCCCTGGAACAGGAGCTTTCAGTGGCTGGGGACATAGCTCAGTAGCTAGAGTGCTTGCCTAGCATGCATGAAGCTCTGAATTTGATCCCTAGCACAGAATAAACTGTGTGTGACGGCATATGTCCGTTATCTGAGCACTTGGCCAGCATGAACTCCTGGGGATGGGGGTGGGGAGTAATCAAGGATGCCGGGCTCTATAGACAGACTTCCTTAAGCACACGAGACACATCCAGTCATCTGCTTTTGTTGGAAGAGTAGTGGCACTGCCTGCATCCACACTCACCAGATTCCTCTTGGCATTTAATAGCCCCCAGGTACCTTAGACTAACCAATCAGTCCTGTTAAGCAGTCTGGCTCCCGGTACCTTACAATGAATTTTGCTATTTCTGGCCTTCTCTCTGCACTTAGTTTTGAAACGTCTGTCAAAGCTCACTTCCAGAACCTCTCCTGAGGGTCTTGTCCTGACACCACAGAGTTTCCTGATGTTGAATGTCTCCCCAGATCTACCACACTGTCATCTTCTTTCTCGTAAGTGCAAAATATCCATTCACTGAGCGTTTTGTTATCAAACTTGGGTCCTGGGCTCTATCTGATTCGAAGCTTTGTTTTCATTTGTGGTAGTACCCGTAGGCACTGCAGTTGGCCTCATGGCCTTCCCTGGCACTGCCATATGGTTGTGGATCTCTGATGCCGAGACTCAGATGCAGGATGCAGGGAGGGACCAATGATGATATGGCTTTTTTTTTTTTTGGTCCCATGGCTTCAATAACCCAATAAGGTAGGAGGGAGATAAGATTCTTCTTCCCATGAGGGAGTATTTTAGAATTGCTCTTGACCTTGAGAGTGACTTTGTCAGTATGTCTGGGAAAATCTTGGTTTTATACAGGATTTAAGTGGGAAAGGAGGTTAGTTCCCAGCCACAGAGCAGCTTTCTCACTGATAAGATAGACACTGGTGTGTGTGTGTGTGTGTGTGTGTGTGTGTGAGAGAGAGAGAGAGAGAGAGAGAGAGAGAGAGAGAGAGAGAGGCAGACAGAAGAGGGAGAGACACACACACAGACAGAGACAGCGGTGGGAAAGGTTTTACTGGGGATCTGAATGCATCAAACTTGCAAACCTAACAGAGACATTCAGGACCCAGCCTTGTGCTTTTTCTCTACTTCTCACCCATTAACCAAGGGTGAAAAAAGGATCTTGAAGATGAATGGATGTTTTCTTCTATTTCCTTCTCCTCCCCACCCCCACTGTGCATGCCTTCAGTTTTTTTCCCCCTCCTTTCTCTTATTCCCATTCCTTTCCTGCTCCTTGTTTGACTGATGGTTTCAGTGGCAGCATGTAGGGGTGGCACTAACCCTGCTGTCTACCTCCAACCTCCCCAGAGGGATGTGGTTGGTGGCGGGTAGTACTGGCTGTCATTTCTGAAGCCTGCCTGGGAGCCCTGAAGATTTGGGCCAGCAGCTCTGGGCCCGGGTGGCACAGTGGCTGTTCTACATGACTGGGTTCTCTCTGAAGTAAATCTCTTGACAAGCAATTTGCTTCCACCACCTGTACCTAGAAACCCTTTGCTCCATCTGTGAAATGCAACCAGTTCCCTCTGCTCTCAGGAGCTACCCAACCCAAGGCCTGATTTTCCTTCAAGCTGGCAGCTGCAGGTGCTGCCATCGCCCCCCTGGCCTGGCCTGACACTGCCTTCCATCACCACCATGGGAGCCTGGTTGTGGAGGGGCTCCTAGCCCTGTGCAGCTTCCACTGATCAAACACAGCCCCGCTGGAATTTCTGTGTGGTGCTTAGCACAGTCTGATTGTCAGGGTAAGAGGGATGAACAGAAGCATGAAAACATATTGAAGACCCAACAAGCGCTCATGGAAAATAGATGCCACACTGATACCTCTCTGACTCAGGAAGGTGTGTGTGTGCGCGCACGCACGCACACACGTGCACATGACAGAAGTTCTGGTAAAAATCTGCTAGGGTGAAATATAGATGTAGTAGGGTTGTAGTCTTGTTTGTTTGTTTGTTTTTGGAGACAGAGTTTCTCTGTAGCTACAGATGTCCTTGGACTCACTCTATAGACCAGGATAGCCTCAAACTCACAGGTCCGCCTGCCTCTGCCTCTCTAGTGCTGGGATTAAAGGTGTGCCCCACCACTGCCTGACTAAGAGTTGATTTGTTTTGGAGCCTGTCCTGGAACTCTCTTTGTAGACAAGGCTGGCCTCAAACTCACAGAGATCCGCCTGCCTCTGCCTCCCGAGTAAAGAGTTTAAAGGTGTATACCACCACCACCTGGCCAGGGTTGAATTTTTAAAGAAAAATTAGATTTATTCATTATATTTTATGTGTTAGTGCTTTGCTTGAATGATGTATGTGCAGCATATACATTCTTAGTCCCCATGGAGGTCATAAGTGGCATTAGATTCCCTGGAGCTCGTTGTGAGCCACCATGTGGTGCTGGGAATTGAACCGAGATCCTCTTCAAGAGTAGCAAATGTTCTTAACTGCTGTGCCATCTCTCCAGCTCCCCAAGGACTGACTTTTTGTTATATTTTTAGATAGGGTTTCATATAGCCCAGGTTATCCTCAAACTTTCTATGCAGCCAAGGATGACCTTGTCTCTACTTCCCAAACCCTTAAGACAGGTGTATGACATTGTTCCTGGCTTGAGTTGACCTTTTAATTGAGGGATTTAGGATAGATGATCTTTTTTTCCTGATCACTCCATGACATAAAATTTGGACAATATATAACATTTACAAACTGCTTTTAGAAGTTTTGGAAAATACTATAAAGACTCAAAACAGCCATATAAGACACCATTATACTCTTTATCAAATACATAAAAATTATCATGAGATTGTTTCTGAAGAGCAAGTACAAGAATAGGTGCAACCATCTAAGTGATGTTTAAAATAATTTCTGTTTCAAAGAGTGATTCCTACTTTCGAGCAACTAAGCTTCAAGAGTCACGCAAGTTCAAAGGAGCATTGTGATGACTTGATGTTCCCTGACCTCTGTTCTTTTACTATTTTCAGATTGTTGCATGAGGGGCGCGGGCTGCGTTCCCTGCGCCTGGTTCCTGGCGCAGGGCCCCTTGTTCTGTCCCGCCTGGCTCCCGGTGTTTACCCGAAATAATTACACAGAAACTGTATTCATTGAAATACTGCCTGGACCATTAGCTCTAGCCTCTTATTGGCTAACTCTCACATATTCCTTTAACCCATTTCTAATAATCTGTGTGTTGCCACTAGTCGTGGCTTACCGGGAAAGATTCAGCGTGTCTGATCTGGGTGCTTCATGGCGGGCGGCTCTCTCTAACTCTGTCCCCTTCCCAGTATCCTGTTCTCTTTTCCCTTTCTAAGTCCTGCCCTATCAAAAGGCCAAGGCAGTTTCTTTATTAACCAATAAAAGCAACTCAAATACAGAAGGACCCTCCTATACCACAGATCACCTATATTCCATGGATATAATAATTAATCTTGGACTCAACAAAAAATGTTAGGTTTTAAATAGGCTGCTTTGCCCAGAAATAAGAATAATGGGACAGGGAAATATTTGAGTTAAGCTTGGTTGGCTGTGGTGGTTCCTTCTTATCATCTTAGCACCTGAGAAATTGAGGCAGGAGAATTGTTACTATGAGATGTGAACCACATAGCAGGTTCTAGACCAACCCAAGCCACATACTAAGACCTTTGCTCAAAAAAAAAAAAAAATCGGGTCAAGCTGTACGATGCTTTGAGATGATGTAAGAATGTTGACAAATGTCTTAGTTTAGGCCTGACTCATTCTTTGCACACTCATTGTTTTTGGGGTTCAAGGTCCTTCCTTTCCATGACAGGGGAGGCAGATTCTAGCCTTATTTTTCCAGGTACTTCTTGTTCACCTTTGACTTCATAATTCATCTATGAAACAAGTAGAATATCTTAAATTAGGTATGCCTTGGATTAAGGTGGTACAACAATTTGAAAGCCAGACCTGGCTCCACCAACATGGAACCCACAGCAGCTGTAGCAACACAAGTAACAGCAATGGAAATAAGGCCAGGTTGGGCCAAAGCCCCATTTTTGAGGTCTTGAGTAGGCAGCTAACCTATGCATGTGTTGGGCTAGGCTGACAAGGATGGGGAGCATTTTGCCCTTGCTTTGAAATAACAAGAAAAAGCAAAAGCTGGACTTCCATTGTCTGTGCCCCTGAGGTTCATGGGAGTCTAAGGGCAGTTTACACCATTATCACGGCAAGCCTGACCCTTTGGGAGGTTTTGGCATGGTCAGATCTATGTGAGTTTTTCTAATGGTGGGTACTAGCTTTGTATGATTCCAAGTTCTTTTTCAACAGAAGTTGCCTCAGTAATGGCATGAACATCCCCCTAATTTCTAGCCCCAGACCTCCCTAGGTAATAGTTTTGGGCACTGTCTAGTCATAACATATACTTGACCAAGTTAACAGAGATGAATAGAAAGGAAAAATACCAGGCGGTTTGCTTGGGGTCACAACAAAGACAAAATGAGTAAACCTTTAATTTAAGGTTGAGCTCAACGTGAAAGCTACTGATCTCCTAGAACAACCTCCAGGACGTGTGATGCAAACCTTCCTGAGACACCTGGAGCTGAGCTTGCTATTCAGCAATGCCAGAATTATGGCCATTATGGTAAGTGGCCAATTCACATTGAAGTATCCCCTTGAGTAGAACTCTGTGAAGCACAGCTAGAAGCTTTCTGGGCTTGGTGGATTACAAAGCTTGTGGCCAAGTGGAAGAAGCCAATCCATTCTTTGCATGCGCCCATTTTTGCGGTCCCCTTCTCAATGTAAAGGGCTATTTCATCAGTAGTTTGGATGACTGAACAAGATGAATTCAGGATTCACTCAGCCTATTTGGAAGAGTTGTGTGATTCTCAATTCAATAATGGATTGGATAAACTATGAAGTCAAGAAGACAGAGAGGGCCCAAAAGCTCAAGAACAATCTCCAGCCATGCTATTGCCCCTCTTCCCATGACAAGGTCACACAGAGAAATGACCGCTATTACCTCTATGGTGTTGGGCATATCATTTAATGTCTGTGAGTCTCAATTGCACATCTGTGAAGAGGGAGTGATGGAAACACATATTGACGGCTTATAGTACAAAGGAAATAACTGAATACAAAGGGCATAGTGAGACGCTTAGCCCAGAGTAGTTCAAGAGACACTAAGCTACTATGAACGATACCACGTCAACTCGGAAAAGTCAGTGCCTTAGTTAGGATCCTTTAGTTCAACAATTCTGAAGATGGCTCACTGCAGTACTAAGGGTTATGTGCATTTTAACAAGTTGCAAATGGAGAACCAAGTATCCAATACCTTAACAAACAGTTTCTATGTGCTTGGCAGTGGGAAGGACTGAGGAGGCAGCTGGAAAACAGCTCCTGTCTTCCAGCAACTTCAAGTCCAAGAGGACAGAGGAATGAACAAAATGCCAAGGGTGACATGTCATGTGTGCTCTACAGGATGCCATGACAGACCTAGGCCCTGGGAATCCAGAACGTCTAAGAGAAGCATGTGCCAAGACTGCGTGCCTGCTTGACTCTAAAGGATTGGGAGAGGGAAATCGGTAGCATTGAGGGATTAGTTCAGACCCTGATGACTTCCAGTCTCGAGAACACTTGTCCCTAGGCTAGCCTGTTTCAGCTAAGTGGGAATGGGAGTTTAAGAAATTCTAGGAAAAACCCTGTGTGACTCAGGTTCAAGCCAGGGTTGCAGGTTCAGAAGCTTGAAGCAAGCGTGACAGCATTCACGGAGAATGTTTAGGATAAGAACTAGGTTCTCCCTTCCTCATAGGTCCATTAAAAGCTGGATCTGGCTCTGAACTCCATCCTCAGGAGTGTGATAGCACTGACTGTAAAAGGCCTTACTGATGATGTAGATTCCCTTAGATATTTGGGAGGGGTATGCAATAGTTTTATTGAGACATAATCCACAGAGCATATAATTCCTTCATTGAAAATTCAGTGGTTGGACTGGCAGATGGCTAGACAGAGTGGAAAGAGTGGTTGCTGCGTAAGCACTTGGGCTAGTGTTGGGCTCGTCAGCACCCACACCGCATCTCACATTGGGGGGGAGTGGCAGCACACTTGGAACCCCAGTGCACACAGGGAAGAGTCAGGGACCTCAGAGCCGGCTGGCTAGCCAGAGGAGCAGAATCAGGGAGTCCCAGGTTCAGCAAGAGACCTTGCCTCAGTAAACAAAGTGACTCGAATAGAGGAAGACCTCCTATGTCAACCTCAGGTCTCTATGTGCCTGTGTGTAATATGGATCCATATCCACTTGAGCACACATACAAACATGCACATCACACACATGCAATAAATACAAACAATTCAGTGATTCTTAGCATATTCACAGAGTTGTGTACCACAATCAAAGTCAGTTTCAGAATACATTTAGCACAACAGAAGGCCCAAGCCCCATCCGTAGCTTCTGCCCTTAGTCCTCCAGGTTCCAAACTGGCAACTACAAATCTGCTTTCATGGCTCCATATTTGCTTACTCTGAAACATATCACAGGTAGATGTTGCAAACTGAACCATGCCCCTTCTCATGTATAATTTGTAATCTTGAATTTGAACGTGGCTGTACTTGAAAATTAGTATCTAAAGGAGTAATTAAAATTAAGTGAGGTTCTGGGGTTGGGAGATATTGCTCAGTTGGTTGAGTGTTGGCCTAGCATGCTTGAAGTTCTAGATTTGATTCTGATCACCATAGAAAAGCTGGGCATGCAGTACATGTCTGGAACTCCAGCACTTGGGAGGCGAGGAATGAAGACACAGAATTCAAAATCACCAATGGCTATACAGTTAGTTTGGGGGTAAACCTGGTATATGTGAAACCCTATGCCAATTAGAAAGAAACAAACAAGTTCTAAGAATCTAGGAATGGGACACTAGGCCTCAAGTGTCCTTATCAAAAGAGAGATAGATACCAAGAGCTAGTACAGTCAGAAAAAAGGCCATCTGAGGACACAAGGCAAAATAATAGTCATATACAAGCCAAGGAAAAAGGTATTAGGAGAGATCAAACCTGCCAGGCCAACGCCTTCAACTTGGACTTCGACTCCAGACTATAAATAGATTGAAGCTCCTGAACCTGTTTTATGGTAGCCTGTCATAGACCAAATGCTTGTGCTCCTTCTGAAATTCACATGCTGAAGCCTAAACCACCATGGTAGCTACATTTGAAGATGGAATCTTTCTGTTGTTGTTGTTTGTTTTTTGAGACAGGCTTTCTCTGTGCAGTCCTGACTGTACTGGAGCTCACTCAGTAGACCAGGCTGGCCTCTAACTCAGAGATCTGCTTGTCTCTGCCTCCCAAGTGCTGGGATTAAAGGTGTGTGCCCCCACTGCCCAGCTTGAAGATGAGATCCTTAATAAGGAGAGATGACAGGGTTATCACCCTTATATGAAGAACCATCAGAAAGCATGTGGACTTCCCATAAGATCACAGAGGAAAGGGCCTAAGAAGACACAGTAAGAATACAGCCTCCTACAAGAAGTTTCCAGCATCTTCTAGTCACCCGAACTGTAAGAAGACATCCATGGTTCAAATCACCCAAACTGTCATTTTTGTTATGGTTCTAGCTGACCAAATATGGATTGAGATTATGTCGTATGGAATCTGGCTCTTTTCATTTGGCATGTTGTTTGCAAGGTTTAATGCATGATGTAATGCTTATCAGTTGTTAATCCCTTTTTATTGACAAACAACTTCCATGACATGGATATATGCTGTCTTGTTTATCTGTGTATCAGGAAGGTGGATATTTCAGTAACTGCTACTGTTGGCTAGTTGGATTAGTTATGCTACAAATATTCATGTAAAAGTTTTGTGTGGTTCCATGTTTCCTTTGGTCTTGGGTATATGTTTAGGAATAGGATGTTATTCAGAATGATACTCCTATATTTTAGTGTCAGGAACTCTATGGGAACCTGTGGGCACCTTCGAGGACATTTCAAAGTCTGAAATGGCTGTTTTATTGTGCGTTCTCACCAGCAAAATGTGAGAACCATTTCCCTACATCCTTTTCAGCAGAGTCTGTCTGTTGCTTTGGTCCTGTTAGGGAGTATGAAGGCCATCTCATGGTGGTTTGGATTTACAGTTTCCCAGCAGAATTCAGTGACCATTTGTATATCTTCATTGGAGAGATATCTATTCAGACCTTCATCTATTTCTGGCATTCTTTTATCACCAAGTTATCTATCATTCTTTATGGATTTTTGGTACAATTTCCTTATCAGACATATCGCTTTACAAGTGATTAATCCCATTCAATGGTTACAGTGTTACTTTCCTGATGGTGTCCTTTGAAATGCAAACCTTTTAATTAATATGCATTTCAGCAAATTAAACTTTGCTACTGAACATGGTGTTGCATGACTGTAATCCCAGTTCTTACCATGTACATGCTAGGCAAGCGATCTATCCCCTGAGCCATTTTCCAGTTTTGTTCTCTCTCTTTCCTCCCAGGGTGTGTGTGTGTGTGTGTGTGTGTGTGCATGTGTGCACAAGTGTGCATGTGTAGTGTGCATGTGTTTGTTTGTATATGGGGAATAGACACTGCCCATGGATGGAGGCCAAAGAGTAACTTCGTCTCTGCTTGATTTCTGCCTTGTTCGTGGTAATTTCTTACTGTTTGCCACTGTGTACACCAGGGTTGCTGTCCCCTGAGCTTCTAGGGATTTTTCTGTCTCTGCCTCTCATCCACTGACAGGAGAGCCAGGATGACACATACCTGCTACTATGTCTGGACTCAGGTGGCTTCTGAGATCTCAACTCTGGGTCTCATGCTTGCAAGGCAAGTACCTTACCCACTGAGCCATCACCCCAGTCCCAGCTTTGCTCTTTTTTATGAACTATCTTGGATATTCTGGTTTCTTGATGCTATCTATGATTTTGAACCCCTAGACTTTCTCCATTGCCTGCCGCCAGGATTCTGTCTCCAGCCCGAAGCTTCAGGTTGAATGTGTATGTTCCAGTGCACCCACAATGATTGGTCCATACATTACTATCAGTAGCCTGACCACACATTTCTAGTCCCCAGAGCTGCGTCTCATGAACTCAAGTTCCTGATAAGTTCTTGGTGGAGTAAGAGATAGAATTCCACATCCAAACCCTGCTGAGCTGGTGTTCCAAATAGGATGGGCACATTTACTCTGATAGTTCTCTTTGATTCCCAAAACCTAATCAGCTTTGATGGTTAGTTTACCACCAAACCCTCTTGTTATTGTTTTAAATTCATCATAACCTAAAATAAAATGACAAATGAAAAAATGACAGTATACTCAGAATTCATTTGTCATAATTTGTAAAATAATTATTAACCATTTAATGCATCACTAAGAGAGACACCTTTTCCTTGGTAGAAAGACATTTTTGGATTATTTTTTGGGTTTTGGGAATTTCATTAGAAATTTTTTGGGGGTGTCTAGTTCCCTTTTGATTGGAGGGGCCAGAGATGATTGTGGGAGTCATTATTAAGCAAACTTATTCTTTGTGCATAGAAGGGAGAATGTATTTACCTGGATTTATTTTGAAACCAGCTTAGATATAGCAAGTGGTTTTTCTTTGTGGGTTTCCAGATGCCCTTTCTCATCGTTCTAAGGGTGCTTAAGACTTGCTGCAGATGTTTGGGTTTAATCAGCTTGGCTGCCTTCCCACCATCAGGGAACGTGCCACTTCATCTATGGAAACCTGGGTTCTGGTAATCATCCGCCCAAATTTTCCTCAGGTTGACCAGCAAGGGGCACTACAGCATAGCTCCTCTCTGCCATCCCTCCCGGCAGCGCAGAGGTTTCTGCAGGCGAGTAATTGGGCTAGAACCTGGAAACTGTGTACTCTCACAGTCAGATCAGAAACCTGGCTGCAGTGTCTTTGATAGTTTTCAAGGGTATTGATATTTTTAAGAGGAGAAAAATTCTGATTGGCAGCAAAACAATTCCAAATACAGAACTACTCTGCTTGCAAGCCATAATTCTCCTGTCTAGTCGATACTATTAGGAAACCCGGCAGGATCCTGTCATTACTTTTCGGTGAATGACTACATTTTCTTTATGTCCCTGAAACATAATGGGCAAGCCACATAACGAGTCCTTAAAAGGATGAATTACTTGATGTTATGGTGACACACAATTATTACAGAGCCCTACTGGTTGGTCTTTTTATTTTTTTTCCTCCTTCTTTCCTTTAAATTTTGCCTGCCTATTTATTTCCATCGGCTACTAAAGATGACTCTTTCATTGTCTCAAATAAAGGAGGCGATCTATATGCTAGGCACTCCTTATGAATAATTCCTTGTCATAACAAGGCATGATGTCCTCCAGAGATTGGTGTGAAGTTACTGGGGCTGTGTAGTATTAGGTAAAGGACTTTTCTTTTGCTCTCCCTTTAATTTTAGTTTTTCTCTGTGATTAATCACATCACAGCACTGAAACACTAAAGGTGATAGAATCTATCCAACATGGTTGATGTAGGTCTGTTGTAGTTTCAGCACTCAGGAGACAGGAGGACTACAAGTTCAAGACCAGCCTGGACTACATACAGAGACACTGTCTGAAAAAAGCCAAAAAAGAAGGAAAAAATCGGGGGGGGGAGAAGAGTGAGAGAGAGAAGGAATAGTTAGTAGTCCATCGGGCTAAATACAAGCATCCATTATGTTTAGTTTTTGGTTATTATTATTATTATATTATTATTTGTTGTCGTTGTTTGAGACAGGGGTTCTCTGTGTGGCCATGGATGTCCTGGAACTATAGACCAGGCAGACTCAAGCTCAGAGATTTGCCTACTTCTGCCTCCCACAGACTGGGATTAAAGACTTGCACCATCATGCCCAGCCTATGTTTTTAAATTCTAAAGCAAAGAAATGGCTTTTGGAATTGTTGCCCACATAGTACTATGGAAAAATGCCTATAAAGCTAATTAATCCATATTCTTGCTCAATCACAGGCCAATGTGCAATACTTGAGATCCATTATATTGCTTTTTAAAAATGTGTGTGTCATAAATGCATATGCATATTTATGTCTGTATGCGTGGGGACACATGTGTTTTCAGTTGTATGTGCATGTATGTACAGAAGCCCGAGGATCATGTCAGTGTCTTCCATGATCAATCTTGTCTTCATTTACTGAAGTAGGATCTGTTGATTGAACTCAGAGCTCATCAGTGTGGCTAGTCTGAGTAGCCAGATTTCTCTGAGGATGCCATGTCTTTACCTTCCAAAGACTGGAATTACAGACAGTTTGCCATGACTGCCTGACATTGTGGGTTCAGGGAATCTAAACACTGACCCCTCAATCTTGCACAGCAAGTGATTTCTCCACTGAGCCACCTCTCCAGCCCTACTACACTATTTCTAAAAGATAGTTTAAGATTTAGATTATTTTGGACCCTGTTTTTGCAGCCTATGAGAAAGGCTACATTAAAACAGATAACACAGTTCTCCCGCCTTCTCATTTCAGCCCTCTTCCCTCAAATGCAACCCCAAGTTGCAAGTGACTGATTACTGAAGGACCCTTAAGAATTTATCAGTCAAATGATGGATAGCTCAAGTAGAATTTCTAATATTTTTCTCTCTGCTAGCCAAAAGTAGAAATTAGAGGAGGTGGAGGAAAGAGTTTTAAGGGCTTGAGGGAAGACACCAAGAGTGAATAATTCAACAGAATAAGCCAGAGACTATAGGACACCCTAGCTTCTGAACAAGCCTCGTGCTATTCTCTTGTAGCTACTTGAAATGACCCTTATACTTGCATATGCCTAGCTATTGGGGACCCACCTCCGCAGCACCCTGTTCTCTGATCCAGAGATGGAGTCATAGACCTTTAGTGACAAGAATGGTTAAGTGCATGGTCTCTGGGGACATTTAGGGCTCTGAGAGTTACTCATATACATTGTGGATAATTTCTGTGTATGGTAAAGATACATTGACTCACTTAGCAAGTGCTCATGAAATGCTGTCGTCTATGAGGTACCACTGAAGACACATGCACTTGTTCTGAGGATCAGCAGCATTTAGAATGTGGCACCAATAAAGGCCAGTGTCATCAGCAGAGGACCTTATTGCACAGACATTAAACTACATGCTTAGAAAATTACTGAACCTCTTCTTGCCTTAGTTTTACACATGTGCAAATGTTTTTGTTTTTTATCTCACATGCAGGCTCTTGTGAGATATCTAATGATGTAATACATGGAACAGTCCTGGCACACTGAGGGTTAGTTCTCATGACAGATTTCTCTCTGACATCCTGGAGCTAAATGCTACTATCACTGTTTTGGGGGATGAGTTAATCAAGGATTCAAGGAAGCAAGAAACTCTGTCAAGGTCAAATAGAGGGCAAACGGCACATTAGCGACTTATCTGTATGGCTCTAAAGCTTTCTTCACAGTGCCCCCTCGAAGCATTCAATGTCCAGCTTGAGGTGACAGAGAAAGCTTACACATCAGCAGTCTATGGCATTGGAATGCCACTTCCAAGCTCCTCCAGCTCTCCCCATTAAGTTACATGTGTGTGCATACGTGCTTGCATGTGGGCAAACATACTCTCTCTCTCTCTCTCTTATTCATGTCTAATTTTTCACTAACTGTTCACCCTAGTAAGGTGTGTGTCTGATTACTGAATCTATACCACTAGGCATATATTTAGTCAATTCTTTAACCATTGCCCTAGGTCCTGTATACTTTTTGGTAGGAAATCAATAAAAAAATACGAAGTTTGTCTTTCATATATGTACTTCTTTTTCTTTTTCTTTTCTTTCTTTCTTTTTTTTTTTTTTTTGAGAACAGGTCTCATGTATGCCAAATAGGCTATGAACTTGCTATGTAGCTGTAGTTTTGGGTGACTGTGATCTGCCAAACTTCCTGACTCTGCCTTCCTAGAGCTAGGGTTCTTGGCATGAGCCATGGCTCCTAGCTTTACATGCTACTATGGATGGAACTTCAGGCATACTAGGTGACCACTCTACCAACTGAACTACAGAGGTCTCCCAAACCTGTGAAGGCTTTATCATCCCAAACACTCAAGATTTTCACCCTTGAAGTGGCCAACCCTGGACACAGCAACCGGTATCCATCCACTCAACATGGCTGGAGGACAGTTGTCAAATATCTGCATTGAGTGTTTGGGGTAGACCAACCTTGGTCATGCCCAAGTTCACTGAAGAGGGTGACCTTGCACAAAACTTTGGCTTCTCCCATCATAGTATGAGGTCTGCCCACTATAAGAGATAGAGGTATTTGCCTTAGCTTGATAGAATTAGATCCCGGGTTCTTTCATTAGACATCATTTCTTTCTATCTTGTGCTTATCAAGAAGTCTTGTGAGGATAGCAGTTCCTGCTGTGGGCTTGGTACTTAAACCATAGCTTTGGGTGAGTCTATTCCTGAAAATGAATTGAGACTTTAGTTTTTTATGAGTTATTGTGGTTGTTTGGCCAGTGTGAGTCCCCTTCTGAGAGCCCACTCATGTGAAGGTTCCAGCTCTGTGAGGCTACACAGAAGTCCACAGCAAATTGAGTAAAGCGTCCCCGTGTCTCGTTGGCTCTCTTCCTCATTTTCAGAGGGACTTTTCACCCTAAAAATGTTTTATGTCTATTGTTTTTAATTTTTCTTGAGTCTATTATTTTTATTATTTAATTATTTTGATTGAGTCTCATTACGTAACTCATGCTGGTTTTGAACTCAAAATTCTCTTTTTTCACTCTTCCTAGTGCTAGGGTTTCAGGCTTGCCTCACTACTCAACTGATTGAAAGCTGTTTGTCCCCCAGAGATCACAAGGTCCTCGATGGCAGGAGCCGCCTGCATTGTACACACTGCTCAGGACAGATGTGCCCTGCAGAGGAGGACTCACCCAATGTCACTGAATGCAGGGATGGGATTAATAAAAATTACATGGTTTCTTTGGGGACTAGCAAACTTGCATCAAGACAAACTTTTGCTTAAACTTACAAACTATTCTTTTAAAAAAGACTGCCATTTCTTTTGTGTATATGAGTGCATATGTGCACAGTGGGCTTGCCTGGTGCCCCGGGGGCCAGCAGATGGTGAAGGATCCTTTGGGATTGGAATTAAGGGCAGTTGTAAGTCTGCACATGGGTGCTGGGAACTGTCTCTGGGTCCTCTGCAAGAGCATCAAGAGCTCTTAACCACCCAGCCATCTCTCCAGTCCAAATCATTTACGTTTTTCATCATGAAAATGTGTATAGTATTTGGAGGCTGAAGATTCTTTGTCTGTTCACAGGCATCAGATTTCACACCTGACCTTGGTTGATACAAAGCAATTCCCCAGGCATTTCCCTTTCACTGTAGTATTGTATGGTTTTGTGTCAGTTAGATAACCAGATAATTAGGGACAATGGGAAATTAAATTTGCCAGTAGTGATGAGAAACTTCAAGTCAAGAAAAAGCCAATCCTAGGTAAAGACCTTTATTGAGAAACACAAGGAATAATAGAAATGGCTGAGATAGATGTCATCAAAGATCACCTGCAGTACCTACAGAAGTCTGCTTTGTGTCTCAGGGAAGTCTACCCAGAGCAAAATTCATGAACTGAATGACAATGACAGCAATCACAAGAAAAGGCTTCTCCTTAGGGAGCTGGGCATCTGGCTCTGTTGGCAGGATATCTGCTTAGCAATGATGCCCTGGACTTCTCCAGCATCACAAAAAACTGGGTGTGGGGTGCATGTCTGTAATGCGGAGGCAGAGGGTCAAAGGTTTAAGGTTATCCTAAGCTGCATAGTGAGTTCAAGGCCAGTCTGGACTGCATGAAATCCAGTCTCAAACTATCTACTATCTATCATTTATCATCTATCTATCTATCTATCTATCTATCTATCTATCTATCTATCTATCTACCTACCTACCTATGTTAGTTTTATTTTGATTTAACTCTATTCCCCCATGGTATGTGATGAGGGATGGATAGATAGATAGTTTTGATTGGAGACAGAGAGAAAGAGAGGAAGAAATGAGAACATTTATACACCCCCCCACACACTCTGTTTCACACACATACATATATATGTATTAGGGACAAGAAGATGCCTCAAAGCTTAATTCTTATTTTTTTCCAAACTCAAAACCAAAATACACTGCATCCCATTACCTTTAATATTACTTTTGAAAGAAAAATATCTTTAGTTACAGTTATGATGGCAGTTCTGTACCTTGTCATACTAAAAACAAACAAACAAACCAAAACAATAGAGACCACCAAGGTTATTGGCCATGGGATAATTAACTGCTGAAAATTAATAATACATCAAAATCAGCACTGGTTTCTGTCAGAGCAACCCTGGGCCCAGGTATGTTGTGACAGTTGAGGGGTGGGCTTAAGGAGAGACTATCTGCCCGCCCCGTCCTCTGATCATGTTTTAACTGTAGCCCGGTGACAGACCGCGTTGGCACAGTCTAATGTCGAGACCCGACTTTACTAGTGGTACCTGTAGTTCAGCTATTATCATATTTACCTCTGCGACAGAGCCAAGTTTGGGAGGGAAAAAGCCAGGAACTGTGCTGGGAAAGGAGATTTAGTGTTGTTTGCTTTCATAAGCGGACAGGAAGTTATCAGGCCGGTAGAGTCTAAAATTCTAACCCTCCAGAGCCTCGCATGTTTTCTCTTTACAAGCAGCTGTTTCTCTTGGGAAGGCTTCTGGCAACCAACTGAGTTGAACATGGGATACTGGAATCTGGGCTTGAAAGAGGAATGCTGAGAGACAGCTTGCAACACACACACACACACACACACACACACACACACACACACACGCACGCACGCACACCCCAGAACTGGTGAGCAGCTAACTGACAGTCTTTTCCTTTCTGGTCAGGAAAAACAGAATCCACTCTGTCATATGATGTGACCTTTCTCTTATTTTGCCCCTACCCCTATCTCCCCAGGGAAGCATGCTTAGGGGGGCCTCGTGGACAGGAGTGCAGCTGCGATCCAGCTGCCTTGGGACAGCAGCCACCAGACACAGCATTCGCGGAAGAACATCAGCACCTCCAGCAGTCACAGCTTCATCTGGAGTCATCCGCATTCGCTCCTAAAGACATCGCCAGCCGACAGTGGATCATGAGCCCTGTCTTGTTCATTCCGCACCATAGTGAACCCTGTAAGTGGTCCCTTCACACCTACGCACACTTGCCCACTCAATATTATTATTGTAATCACCAATAAAATAACTTGATGCCGCTGTGCTCATCCATCCCGATATAGACACAGTTATTTTGATAGGGTTTTCATGAGAGGTCATGGGAAAGGCTATGCCCTGTGAATCATGACAGCTTCCCTGCAGGGTAGGAAGTTATTCTCTAGTGTCAAACGGGCAGGGAAAATGTGCTTTTGAGGACTAGAACCAGAAAGAAGTGGGTGGTTATGTCTAAGCTTTCAGGAGTCTAACTAAGCATGTTCTCCTACCCTATTACTTATGGATGAGGGGGAGAATGGTCTCCCCTAATGATCCTGCAGGTGCAGGATCAGAGCTGGGAAGGGAGAAGGAGACAAGCTCTGAGCAGAGCACAGAGTCCATAGCCATATGAGATCCTCTCTCCTTTACTGAGCCTGCCTCGAAGTGTTCCAGCCTTATCTCAGAGAATTTTCAGGAATTCTGAGAATTGTCTCAGGTTAGCAACTGAGGAGATGGTTAGAGGGAGGAGGGTCCTCTGAGGCTGGTGTGGAGAGACACACCTTACATAAGTGAGTCCACAGGTCTCCATGTGACCACGTGGCAAGTTCTTCTGCACTGCCCCATTTGGAAAACTGCATTTGATCTAACTCTAACGAGCTGGCTTTCTTCTCTCATTTTTCTAAAGATCGTTAGTCATTCACCTCCACAGGCTTCAAAGGGACTGGTGGGTGACAAAGCTCAGCAGTGGCTCCCATGGTTGGAGAGCTGAATTCAGAGCCAACCCTCAAGCAGGATTCCAACCAACCCAGGCACATCCAGTTCCAACTCTCCCGTTCCATCTGTCAATTGCAACATCCTGTTTTAACAGGGTGGCCAACATATGGGGGTCATACCATTAATAAGGCTAAAAATAACATGTTATCATTGCCAAGTGCCAATAGACCAGAGAACTTAGATTTATATAGCATATAGCCCCAGCCCATTGCCCTTAAGGAAGAAATGATTTTCCTTTTTTGGTGTGAGCTCATCAGTGAGAAAAAAGCACTACCAAAAACTGTGTCAAACTGTAGATGATCCAATGGTATATGGGACTTTATGCATAAAAATTTCTACAGAGAGAGAGAGAGAGAGAGAGCACAAAATTCAGTATACATTCTTCAGTGGTAGCTACTCTTTTGTAGGGAGCATTAATAAGATATTGAGGCCATCTTTGAGCCTGTAAGCCACCTTACCAATGAGAAGACCAGCCTCTGAAAATCAAAACCAAACCAAACCAAAAAATAAAACCCCACTGGGACATGAGGGACAAGTGAAAGGGATTTGGAATGGATGCACCCTCACATTTTATCTGACCTTGAGAAAGACTGAGCACTAGCAATTGAAGTCTTTGTTGTTAGCAGAGAGCTTCTGAAATTGCTTGGGCATGAAAGGGTTCCCAGGCGAATTCCATGCTCCCAAAACAGGGAGTCCAAAGACAATTGAGTCTCAGAGGCTATCCTGCCAAGAAAAAAAAAAAAAAAAAGAACTCTGCCTTTTTGGCTTCCCCAAAGAGGGTGTCCCTCTAGGTTCCCACACACTGAAGAAGTCATTCACATATTTTCCCACCCTTTTCTGGTCCCTTTGAATCATAAGGACCTTATTTTAGTTAGTTATTTGCAAAATAAAAATGGTGTCTTAAAATCAGGCCAAAGACTACTTTTTTGGCTTAAAAAAAAAGTCTAATAAAAATAGCATGATGTAAGATTGTATGAGTGCAAACATGGAATGCAATTATACATAGAAAGAAGACTGACAGTTTGTATATATGTGCATATATATACACACACATATATGTATATATATATACTGGTTGTCTAGTGGAATAAAATGCATGTTTTCTATATAAAGGATGCTTCCTTTGGAACATGTAACAACTTGGTGCTGAGGTGATAGCTCGGTTGATAAAGTGCTCTCTTTATGTCTCTCAAGCATGAAGACTGGAGCTGTACCCCCAGAATCCATGCAAAAAAAAGCTGGGAGTGATAGTGGTAGTGCGGACTTGTAATTTCAGTGCTGGAGAGGTGAGCACCTGGTGTCCCTGAGGCTCGCTGGCCAGGAAGAGCTAGAGACCCTGTCTCAAAAAACAAAGCGGATGGTACAATGAGGAGTACTACCAAGGGTTGACCTCTAGACTACGCGCGCGCGCGCACACACACACACACACACACACACACACACACACACACACACACACACACACCTGCATGTAAATTATATAAATATAGCATTGGTGTGGGAGAATTTCTGTATTCTGTCAATCATGATTTAAATAAATGCTGATTGGCCATTAGCCAGGATGTATAGGTGGGACAACCAGACAGGAAGTAGAGGCGGAGCAAGGAGAATAGGAGAATTCTGGGAAGCAGGAAGCTCCCTTGGCATTCCTGCACAGACCACCGAAGAAGCAGGATGTGACCTGCCCCACTGAGAAAGATATTGAGCCATGTGGCTAACATAGATAGGGATGATGGGTTAATATAACTTATAAGAACTAATACGAAGCCTGAGCTAATGGGCCAATCAGTTTATAACCTAATGCAGACTCTCTGTGTGATTTTCTCTGGGACTAAACGGCTGGGGAACTGGGCAGGACAGAAACCCCCCCAAACCAGCCCTCATGCTACATAGCATATTTCACAATCCATGAAAAAGAAAATTATAAGAAGGTTTGAGGAAGTAATCAGTTCATATAGAAGAAGCTCATATTCTTCATCTTTAACCAAATTCTCAGCTCATAAAAGCAATACTTAAACATGTATTTAAATACTTGTGAGCTGGTAATGGGGAGATTATTACCTATGTATTATCTAATGCAGTGGTCTTCAGTCTTCCTAATTCTGCAGCCCTTTAATAAAGTTCCTCATGCTGTGGTCACGCCCAACGATAAAATTATATTCATTGCTACATCGTAATTAGTTTTGCTAGTGTTATGAATTCTAATGTAAACATTTTTGGTGATAGAGGCCTGCCAAAGGGGTTGAGATCCATAGGCTGAGGACCACTGATCTAGTGAAATCCTTATAGCAGTTGTACATGGTAGACACTGGACTTAGGCCAAGCACAGATGTAAAGGTTGAGGTGTGAGGAGGCCAAGTCAGGTTTTCAAGGCCAGAGATTTGAACCCTGGCTGTGTGGCTCCAGAACTCCACCCTCTGAACCAAGCTTGCCTGCTTTATGAGCTGTACGATACTCTAGCTCCCACCGTCTGTGATGACTGATAGGCATTCTAAACTCTCTGTTTAAATATTTATGCAGAAAATAAGTATGTACCCTGAGACTTTACAATGGGCATAGCCCTATAGATTTCTTACACATAATTCAAAGGGTTTATAAATTTCAAGTCTAAGAAGTAGGAGGAGATGCCATTTGACTGGTCATTTTCATTTCCAAGCATGTATTTTAGGAAAATTCTAGAAGTGCGCCCTCAAATTTGTGATAGCATCATTTGTCTGTGTCTGCTTGCTCAGACAGTTGGACTGGGAGAGGTCTCCCTGTGGACATGATCATCAGCTCTTTATCTAGGTTAAGTGATTTGTTCAGCGTCCGACACATAGTTAAAGGCATGGCGGGGATGACAGGCAGGTCTCCGTTCCCATTTCTGGGCTCTTCTGATTATTTTTCCATCTTAAGGCCAGGAGGAGATAGCAATAATCTTTAATAGAGCGATGGAATTTCAAAGAACCCAGAATCTGACGGCTCTAATTCCAGTGGGTATTTCTCTCCCTGAGACGGGCTTTAAATATTTTACAGACCTCTTTTTCAGAGCTTCCCCCAAATAGGTCTCTGGATGCTTTGAAATGTTTCACTTGTAAGAGGGAGAAAGAGAAAAACATAACTAAAGAGACGGTGACTGGGAAGGTAAACTAATCACGTGGGGAACAAAATCCGCCTTGGAGTTTGAAGCAGATAACATCTTCCGACCCCAGCTGGAGGATACCACCACAGGCCCAAAATTGTTAACTGTGCCTTTTCTTTTTCTTTGAAGATTATCTCTTCCACTTATTAGCTCAGCGCAGATCGGGTGACAGTAAAGCCAACTGGGGATTAAACTAAGAACAACTCTTCCCCCGTCTGTTGGGTTGTGAGACCTTCAGCTCCGAGCTGGCCAACACTGTGAGCTGCCTTGGCCCACAGAGGCGCCACACAGTGCATGCAGCTCAAGGAGGCCCACAGCCCCTTGCAGCCTGGCTGTGGGAAAGAATGCCGAAAACTCAGGGAAGGCAGCCCAGATGCTGAACACTTGATCTTCTTTGGCCGGAGAGCCAGCTACAAGATCCTGGGTTCCATCACTGTTATTTATTAATGTAAGGGGAAAATAATGACTTAATTGTAAGGCAATGACTTCACCCTAATACCATGTTCTAATCATTTCTAAAGAAAGCTGCCTTTTTTCTGTCCCTGCCAACTTGCAAATGAAACAGATGACATTGGAACATGATTATATTCATTAGCAATTATTCCGTGAAAACAAGGAGGACTTGAATTTATCCTTCACATAGCCTGGATAACAAAAACTGTCATGCAATCTTGGGCCAAATGTCAACATATGCTATACCATGTGGGGAGCATGCCCAGACCCACTCCATGTGTATCCAAGTGCTCCCTTACTTCAGTGAAACCCTGGTTCAGCATCAAAGGAAAAGTGCAATAGATGCACCCTGGCTTTGGGTCATAGGAATTTCATGAGAACCCTTGAATGATGTGTCTCTGGTTCAGCTCTGGTGTTTCCAGCATCTTGAGAAGCTGAGCTGATGCAGGTCATGCAGAGGCAGAGTGAGGGCTGATGCATGAGCACTGGTTAGGAGCTGACACCTGTCGCCCCCCCATCTGGCATGTACATGAGCACTCACGTGTGACTCAAGGCAGGGAAGTGTGTTCTGGCTATCAAGGCATTCCCTATGCATCTTATCTGGGAGGAAGAATAAATGAGGTTGGTCTTTGCAAGTGGGGTGAAGACTGAAAAAGCGCTCTGAGAGAATAACATTTCCTGGTACCATTTATGTAAGTGTGGGGGATATATTTGTGGACGCCCGTTGAATTAGCAATTTTTCTATTGCTGTGATAAAGCACCATGACCAAGGCTACTTATGGAAAGGAGGGTTTATTTGCGCTCATGGTTCCCAGGAGATAAGAGTCCGTCACTGTCACAAGTGAGAAGCGTGGTGGCAGGCAAGCATTGAATCTGGGAGAGCAAGCTGAGAGCTCACATCTTGAACAACTAGCATCAGAAGCAGAGAGCTCAATGGAAGTGATGCACAGCTTTGGAAACCTCAAAGTCCAACCACAATGACTTTCCTCCAGCAAGGCCACAGCTTCCAAACCTACTCCAATAGCACCACCAACTGGGGACAAAGTATTCAAATGCCCACGACTATGGGGGATATGTCATTCAAACTACCAGGTGTGTGTGTGTGTGTGTGTGCGTGCGTGCACGCACGTGCATTTGTGTGTGTATATGTGTGCATGGTGAGGCCAGAGAACAACTTTGAGTATTGTTCCTCAAATACCATCTATCTGGTTATCTTTTGAAAAAAGGTTTTTCACTGGTTTAGAACCCGGCAACTCTGCGAGCTTGGTTGGCCAGCAAGCACTGGAGGCCAGCCAGTGCCACAATTACAAGCCACTATGCCAGCTTTCAGATGTGGGTTCTGGGGTATTGAATTCAGGTGAATGTGTGTGTGAGTATGTGTAGTGTGCATGCACAATGTTTGAGTGCTGGTGGCCATGGCACATCCGTGGAGGCCACTGGCCAACGTTGTGCAGTTGTTTTGCTTTCTATCTTTATGTAGGGTCATGGACGGAAGTCACATCACCAGACCTGCCCGGCAAGCTCCTTTACCCACTTTTTCTGCACCTTCGTGAGCTGATCTGCACATCAGAGCTGAGAGGTTATTAGTGAGGTCCCACTCTTGTAGATGAAAGAACTAAAATGATAAGAGATATGCAGGGACAGTGATCTGCTTGAGACTGATTAGCAAGTCTGAGCAGGATTCAGACGAGAATGACTATCAGCTGCTGCCCAGCTCCAATAAGGGAAGAGGACAGATCCTGAGAAGAATGAGGAGATGGTCAGTGTCAGCTTCCTTTCCACAGTGTTCCAGCTGGTGAGGCTCCTTCTGGTCCCATGCTCTGGGTCACAGCAGAGCACTGGACTGGGTCCATGTGAGAAAGCTTGTCTTTACTACCACGCCCTCTGGCAAAACATTGAAGGCCATACCACAGTGAAAGTGTCTCGGTATAATATATTCCTGACAGGACCACAATAGGGATGCTATTGTTTGCTTTAGGAAATGTCAACACACCCAATTATTTAGCCATCATGACTTCCTACAGAAGAAGCCATTTATACTTTATATAAAGTATAACAAGTTTGTTTCTTAGACAAATATGCTTAGGATTGTCAAGTCCACGGCTTGGTGCAAAGCCCACTTAAACAGGACCTAGTGATAAGAGCTGCCACAAGTGGAAATTCTTGTTCTCATTACAACTCAGGTTGGAATTTAATTGCCATTAATGAACATTATTAAATGATGGGACCTTTAAAAGGGAACAATGGGCCTTCATGGGTATTATCAAAGCTTGCTGATATAATGATATTATGATACTATTGTAGAAATGTGAGTTCAGTCCAATTTGCTTTTCTCTCTTGTCATTTCTGCCTTTTGAAAGGTGAAGATTTGGGCTTACTCCCTACTGGAGAATGTGAAAGGTGCCATATTGGAAGAAGAGACCAGACTCATTAGACATAAATCCTTCTTTCACATTGACTCCCCAGATGCAAGAACTATGAGCCAATCAATTCACCTCCTTTAAAAGCTACCAAATCTGTGGCTCTGTCTTGTAGCAGCACAAAGCAGACTAAGGCACATACGTAAGTTAAGTTTAATGTCCCTAGTTGAAGCAGCCATATGGCCTGACAAACTCATAGGCCAGTGAAGTAGTTGCTGATGGCAGATTCACAGTTTTTGTCTCTGCTTCTATCTGACCTCCACCTCTCCAGCTTCCTGCCTGCTGGTTTGGTTATAGAATGGTACCATTTCCTAGAGTGACTTACACTACTTCCAGCAGACTTACTGATTTTTCTCCAATTGACTTGGCATGTAGGTAGAGTTCATAGGAGAGGTGTATCCGTCAGCTCTCTGATAAGACATCTGAGATACATGACTCGAAGGCAATATTTATTTTGGCTCACGGTCTCAGAGGTCTCAGTCTCTGACTGGCTGACTCCATTGGGGTGGGCCTTTGTGAGGTGGAACGCCACAGCAAGAAGGCGGTGTAGACTAAAGATGTTCACCATATGGCAGCCAGGAAGCAGGGAGACATGGAGCAAGGAACTGGGGAAGGGAAGCAGGAAGGAAGGTAGATGGGCAGGAAGGATGAGAGACAGAGGCAGGAGGGGAGGGAGGAAGAAAGAAACATGGACTTTCAGACAAGATATACCCTTTAAAGTCTTACTTCTCTGAATCAGACCCTACCTCCTAATAGCCCATTCACCTAAGATGGCTAAGATGTTGTCGAGGCTAATCCATTGTTCAGCTAATTTGTTCATGATCAATTCACCTCTCACTGGCACCAACAGGAGGGGACCATGCCTTTAACACATGATTCTTTGGGAGACGTTTTATAGATAAATCGCAACAAGAAAATGTGTATAGTTGTGATAAGGGGGTGGAGTGGATGTATTAAATATTTATTGAGAATGCACTATAGGTCAGGGGTACTTTTCTAGTTTTGGAAATAGGCCAAGCAAAACTCACAACAATCTCTTCTCTCACATATGCCTTCCTGAATTAGGAGTGGGGTGGGTAAGATAACACACAAATAACTGGAAAGTTCTGCATATGAGCTTTTAAAGGTGATAAGAACCATGGAGTGAAAGTAGAAATAGGGGAAGGGGAGCACTGAAGTGGGAAGTTGATGAATGAAACTTATTTAAAAAGTCATAAGAGGAATCTCAATAAACCAGGACACATTTGAACAAAACCTGTGAGAAAAATGTAGCAAGCAGAGGGCCATCTTAAGTAGGCCATTCTAGGCATGGCACCAAGCGCCACTCTGAGCTTGAGTCACCTTGAAGCTCAGTTTTAACATGTACCGTTCTCATAGTAGGCTATTAAATTACGTACACTGAAATTGTGTTGTGAGCCACGTGTAGGGGAGACATGACCAGCCTGTCGTGAGCCATGATCATTCAAGGCACCACAAAGAGGCCAGAAAGAGTAAGGAGAAGCCTGAAAGTGGGGGGCCAGGCATTCCAGGTTTTTCCCACTAGCTACATATGAGGAATAATTTGTCAATACCACTGCCACCTCTACTCATAAAACACACTCTCAAATGGCTGTGCTCCATCTGGCCGACTCAGGTTTGATGCTTTATGACTGAGCTCCATGAAGAACAGAAACAAGTCACAAGTCTTTGCACAGCAAGTTTCGCCCTTTCACTCCCAGAGGAGTGAAAATGTCTACCATTACCAAACACCTGCTTTAATGCAACTTGGCCATATGATCAGAAAATGCTGAATTTTTCTTTAGGGGATGAGAAAGGAAATGGAGTAGTGAAATTCTTAATAAGTCATGGATATATATGCCAAGAGACCAGTCCTTATACAGCATAGGTAGAATTCATAGACTGTGTTTAGTATAAAATAAAAAGTTATTTAGTGTGTGCTATGACATATCAAAAACAGATGGAATGATTGGATGTATGATGAAACAGACAATAATGTTACCTTAAAACTGTTTAGAAATATCAAGTTAGAAGTGTTGATCTTACTCTTCCTGACTTATAGCTGGGCCATCTCCATATTAACCATCTACTGGTAAGCCTTGATATGATCTTGTGTTGTCTTCACTTGAACTGTGTAAAAATGCAGATATGAACTTTGTCCAGCAAGCTAATTGGCCAGAGATCCCTGTCCTTGTCTTTCTCTTCTAGAACAAATACGTGTCATTGGCTCAGTGTGTGAACTTTCTTGTGTGGATTCCATTGCTTAAACCCTGCTCCTATAGCAGTACTACCAGTACACAGGAAGAGAACATAGGGCATGCCAGCCTAGAACTCAGGGCCGAGCCTGCTCATACCCCTCTCCTCGTGAACTGACCCAACCATTTTAACTTGCTTTTCTCTGTTTTTTAAAGTAAACAAACAAAGAGTGTGACCCCAGCATCTTGGTCTGGTCTGTGTACTTTGACTTGGTCTGTTTCCCCGTCCTCTGGTATAGCCTGGGACAGTTTCCTGCTTTCCAGCATTTTCTGTTCATACTCTTTGTGTGTGAGTACAAAGCTCAAGGCACTATGAGGTTCCCAAGAGTCCTCATGTTTGTTTCTTATGTTACGAATCCTGTGGGTGTAGTAAGGAGGCATGGCAATTGACAGACTCAACAGGAAGGAGTTAGCCTGAAACATTAAAAGAAGAACCCTAACTTACACTGTCCCTACAAGCACCTTCTGACATTTGCATTTATCATGAGTGGCTTTTCAAAGCTCCCACCTATAAACTTAACAGAGAAATTCTAGAGATACGGCATAACTAGCCACATGGGAAAACTGAAGGCCCTTTTGGGATGAATAGGAGAGCTTGGCGTGGACCCACGAGTATCACATGCCTTCATCTGCTATTATTTCCTGCACACAATTACTAGAAACATGTTTATACTGGTCTCTTTGAATAAGTGGATGAAATATAAGGAGGTGCAGGCCTGACTCATCAGACTATGTGAGTCAACCATATGGCCACTGAGTATGTTATTATAGCCTGGAAATTGCTGAGTTTATGTACAATTTAGACCAAGCACAGATACATATTTTCAAAATTACACACTTTCTAATCAGTTTTACCATGTTCTATGGAAAGCAATCAGGATTAAAAACAAAACAAGAGTATTAGTTATCATTCCGTAATTCAGTAGGTCAAAAAGGTCAATAGTGCTATACAATACCCAGAAATACCTTTTGATTAGAGATATTTATTTTTCTGATTTTGTCTCTTTTTCCCCCATGAGTTGATTACATCTCACACGATTAAGGAGTTTGGTCATATAAGGTCAGCAATCAGGGTCTATTAATTTTCGTACAACACACCCTAGGGTATTTCAGATGTCAGGAATAAGGTCCTTCAGCATCTCATTTGCCTTTGGTCTAGCTTCAGACCTAACACCCTATCCTCACCTTTTCTCCTAGTTAAATTAACCCTATATACCCAGACATGTCCATGGTTAGAGACAAAACCCTACCCAACCTAGCTGTCTTATAGAGACCTCAGCAGGAGAAGCCAAATGTGAACATTCAGCATAAAGCCACCTCCCCAAATGGTACAGTTAGATCTTGTGAAACACTTGAAGTAATTAAAACAATTTTTATTAGTTTTTCAGCTAAGGTAGTTTTAGAGACAGTAACTCAATATACACATGTTAGTAGTAGTGAGAATCACTCAACTTGATTATGCCTTAAAATTAAAGTTTGAGTCTTGCAGCTAAGTGGTCCTTGCTTGTGAAACTGATCACTTTCTCTGTTTCTCTTTTTTGAATTCTATTTAGTTTCTAACAGATGGGATACACAGAGGGGGCAGTTAGAGAGTTTTGATTATTATGTAATCAGTTGCTTAATGCTGTTGTGTCTTTCTTCCTTGTAAGTAGCCAGCACCATGAAGGCAGCTGGTGATTTTATTTTTTTACCTGCAGCACTGGGGCTGGATCCCAGGACCTAAGTATGTCCCAGGCAGCTGCTCCCCTATCTATTGAGCTAAATCCCAACCCTCTTTTTACCTTTTCCTCCCTTAGGCATGGTCTCACTCAGCTGTCCAGACTGGCATCAAAAGGAATTGGTTCTTGTCCCTCCCGACATGATCAATGATTGACACCCAGAGTGTATCTAATATGCATTTTCAGATGTGGGAGACTATTGGGATGGATAGAAAAGTAAAAGGAGGAAGGAGAAAAGGGGGTGGGGCTGGTTGGTGGCAGGCTCTGACTTCCCCACAGTGTTCCTACCTCTCATCTCAGGAGTCTGAGACTAATATAATGGGAATGACAGTCCCCATTCCTTATCAGAATTACAATCTTCAGTGCAACTCTGGGACGTCCTCACAGCCTTCCTACCCATTAGGCCAACAGACCTTGGCTTGAATCTTCAAGAAATGAGTAGACCAGAGTGCAAGAAAATCTGATCTATATATGAACAAATTTAATTGTTATGAAGTTACCCTTTTATATGGAACTGGGACTCCCTGCTCAGTCATTGAAACCATCTGGGGCAATAAGGAATTCATTTGCTACATTAGAAGAACATTTAAGTCTATCAGTTATTTCTCATGCTCCACTTTTATATGTATGTCACTGTACAGATTAAATATCACAAAGTTCTGTAATCTTTCTCTTAATGACCTCTGGCCCCAATCTACGCTTAAAGCTCCTGTCATATGTTAAGCATGAAAACCTAATGGGCTCAGAATAGGTAAATCAATCACGAAAAAAAAAAGGGTTTCTAAAACACAATACAAAGCTACAGTAATTGAACTAGTGTGGCACTGGCTTAAGAATAGACTTACTGGGGGTAGTGAGATGTACCCAAGTGTGAAGACAACCCACAGAGCAGGAGAAAAATAGGAATCCTAATCAGCTATGGGACTTACATTCAGAATATGTAAAAATAACTCCTAAAAAGAACAAGAAAAGGAGACTGTTTATGGAATGTTCAGAACAGGCAAATCTACAGAAGTGAAAGTATATTAGGGGTTAGACTCAAGTTGATAGGGAATGGCTGTTAATGGCAACACGATCTCTTCGGGCATGATATTCATGTTCTCATATTAGACTGCACTGAAGCTGATGTGACTACATTTGACTCCATGAACTTGTTCACTTTAGATGAGTGAATTTTATACTATTTAAATCACATCTCAATGATTCTCCTTAACATGTGATGTCCAATTCACTCCAGGTTTGCTGTTATAATCTTATCAGAATTTTCTCACTGGACCTATTTGTTATCCTGAGAGGCTTATATTTTAAGGAAAAGATTTATTTTATTTTTTATTTGTGTGTGTGCGTGTACACTGTGTGTGTGTGTGTGTGTGTGTGTGTGTGTGTGTGTATGTGTGTGTATGCAGAAGAGGGCATTGGCTTCTCTGGAATGGGAGTCACAGGCAGTTATGAGTCACCCAATGTGGGTATCTCTGCTAGAGCAGTATGTGCTCTTGTAACCACGAGGTATTTACCTAGTCTCTGAAGACCTAGAGACCTACGTTTACTTGTTTATTTATATCTCTCTTGCATTCATATATTCACTTCTACCATAAGCTGTATCTCCCCAAGGACAAGAATCATCCTACATCTTTATATCTTCATTTTCTTGTAGAGGAGCGCTTGTTCATTTAAATTAAAGATGTTACTGGAACGGATGTATTTTGGGCTGAATGAGTAGTTTGCATTAGGTTTGGGGTGGTCATTTCAAATGTTATATGTTCATCCTCCCCAGATTTCTTTCATGTGGATTGTTAAGTCAGGACAATGTACCTGGTACTTAGGCAATAGTTTTTTGTTTTTTGTTTTTAATCTGTTGAATAAAGGTTAAGAGTGTTCCCTTTATTTCAAAGTTTTTATCTTATTGGTGCTCATTGGTTACTCTGGTTGTGATGAATGATTTTCTTGGATCCTTTTTCTGTTGTCTAAAGTGCTGTCTACTGTTGCTTGCTCTGTTTTGCAAAGTCTTTCTCCAAGATGCCAATCAAACATTGAAGAGGACAGAACTGATGTCAGGGGCTTATGGGACACTAAACATGTACCTGGAGACAGACTTTGGTCTGGGCTCAGCAAACTATTCTTTGACCTAGTTCTGTCCCTCTCTGGAAGTCACCTTCCAGAACTCCTTGACCAGATTCAGGGCTACATCTGATGGGCCGTTCTCTGATCATGTCGGTCAGAACACATACCTCCTATTCAGTTTTCCACTATTTGCTTTGTACCATCCTTGAGACATCCCATACTACGTTAGCAATAGTTCACTTGTGCAGATTGTAATTCCTCACAAGTACGCCTCACTGTTCGCTTTGGGCCATAATATATGGAAGAGGAGGAGTTGTATTGTTCTTAACACTTTTGCCTCTCTGAATTTTTGGGTGCTTCCTAAGTATTAGATATACTACTAAATAAATTAAACAAATACTAAGTGATAGATAAATAAAATATTCAGTACTATTAAAAGTACTATTAAATCTCAGTACTGTCAGGGATATAGATCTGAAAAATCTTGAAATAGTTCCTATAAAAAAAAAACTCTGCTAGACTAAGTACCTCCCCTTAATCTCCTTCAACTATTCATGATATGATTTGCACGGACATCACAATGACATGTTTAGAGTTCAGTGAATGAACCATCTCATCGTTTTTAATCCACATTAGCTTGAAGCGTGATAGTTCTTGCAATTGCATGTTTCCTGCTCTTTTTCTGCCTGATGCTCGAGTACGCTCCGTGCCTTTTTATGTGGCATGATGATTCTCACAGGTGCTAGCTTGGGTCTTTGCTTCAGCTGTGCAGGACCAGGTGGTACTCAAACCTCTCTGCTCCCAGTCACAGCATGTCTTCAGAGGAAGGTGGGTGACAACAATTATGAATTTTCCCCTGTCAAGGGATGGAACTAGAGTACCTGTGTATAAAAAGATGAAAAAGTTTACACTGCAAAGATTTATTTTGAATTATCTGTATTGTTATGTGTGAAATATTCCTTTTTGCTGTGTCAATGTATGTTACTGTGATTAGTTTAATAAAGAAGCTGACTGGCAGGCTAAGGCTAGGTGGGAGAGCCAAACTAAGAAGACTTTGGGAAGGAGGGCAGAGTCTGAGGGTTGCCAGCTGGATGGGGAAGAAGCAGCATGGAAAGAACATAGATGAGGCAAACGAGCCTGGGGCAGCACAGAGATGAATAGAAATGTGTTAATTTAATTTATAAGAGTTAGTTAAAAACAAGCCTAAGCTATTGGCTGAGCATTTATAATGAGTAAGTCTCCGTGTGGTTATTTGGGAGTCAGGGGTCCCGACGAAAAGCTCTACCTATAGTTATGTGTCTGGGTGTGGATGTGTACATGTGAGTAGGGTCCCATAGAAAGTAGAAGAGGGTGACCGATCTGTGCAGCTGGAGTTACAGGTGGTTGTGAGCTGCCCCACATGAGTGATGGGAACCAAACTCAGGTCCTCTGTGAGAGCGGTATGTGCACTTAACTGCTGAGCCATCTCTCCAGCTTCAGGGTTTACAATTTTTGTTTGTAACCTAAAAGCACATAACCTCCCGTTCATACAGTGGCTAGAGAAGAATTCCAATATCCTTATACTCTTCAACATTTGCCCGAGTATTTCCTGAGTGCCTACTGTGTTGGAGGCAAAGCTCAACAGTTCAAATATAGTTCCTACTGTTAAGAAATTTACTTTCCAAAGGAAAAGAGAGACACAGCCCAAACTGATCTAAAAACTGCTCATAAATCCTTTCTGATAGTTACTAAGAAAATGAAACAATATGATGCCTGAATTCCAGGTCCCTTGTTCTAAGGGCTAGAGAGTCCAGTGCCATAGCAGACATTTTAGAATGGGTAGCTCACATCCCAAATCCCACCTCACAGTTCTACTTTGCATCTGCCCAGTCTCTCTGTCAATGGTCCACATGTAAAGTCTCCAGCGTTTGAGACTTGAGAGGTGGTGAAATCTTTGAGAGTCAGTCTCTAGAGGGAGGTCTGTCTCAGTGGGTGCTTCTTTCATGGAGATTGTGGGAACCCTCTCCTGTACTTTCTTGCTTACATCCCAGCCATATAGTGAACACCTTTACCCCATTTCAAGCTCCCTGCCGTGATCCATTGCATCTCCACGGAACTCAGAGCAACAAAGGCAACCTACCATGGGATGAAGGCCCTAAAACTGTGTAACAAAATAAACCTTCCATGCTCAGCACTCCAAGCTTTTCTGGGACTGCACCTCTCCTCTGGAACACCAGGGTCCATCTGAACCCTTGGCCATGGCTATGCACAAACTTTTGATATTGTGACACAGTATTGTCATGTACAAAGTTGATGCTAAATATGCACACAAATCACACGCACACACACACACGTCACAATTTTGCATTGGACAACATTAATAACTATCTCAGGCTGCATGTGGCTTGTAGGCTATGGGTTAAACAGGTAAGCCTTCCTACTCTCCTTGGCTGGCTATCTTAGCAGAAGCCTATGGCCTAATCTTTGCTGAAAGGACTTGGGTTCTGATAGAGGCATCTTGGAAAGGAGGTGAACTCTGATATCCTGGATGAGACCCATGTACTCTGACATTATCTTAGAACCAAAAGAAAGCCAGTGTGAGCACAGAGGCCATGTCACTGAGAAGACGCAGAAGGGAGCAGAAGAGAAACTGTCTTTCTGATGCCACAGAAAGAAGTGGTCCAGCTCTGAAGAGGCCACACTTCAAGCCTTTTTATTAGGGTGATATTGCATTGTTTTTTTGTTTTTATTTATTTGCTTATATATTTTATGTTATATGTATGTGTGTTTCTGTGATACATGTGTGAGGTGGGTGCATGTGTGTGAGGCACCAGAGATTTCTCTGCTGTCTTCCTCAGTCACTGTCCATCTTGGTTTTTGAGATAGGCCTGGGACTTGCCTATTAGGCTATGCTGGCTGACTAGCAAGCCCCTGGCACCCACCTGTTTCTACTTGTCCAGTTTTGGGATTACAAGGGTATACTACCACATCTGGCTACATTTCCTTAGAAAACAAAACAAAATCAAAAGAACCCTCCCAAACAAACAAATAAACAATAATAACAAGACCCCCACAAATTCTCGGGATCAAACTCAGGTCTTCGTGCTTGTGTGGCAAGTACTTGCCAACTTTGAGCCATCTGCCCAACCTTTGTCCTCACTGTTAAAGCCACCCTATCTGAGTTTCTGTTACATGCAGCCTAAAGCTCTTTAACTGATAGAAGTAGATAGAAATGCACATATGTAATGAGTGACTGATTAAATGTATATGGAGGCATAATTACTTCCCTGTTCCATTCATGATTGTCACATTTATTTTTACTCCAGGCAAAAGAAATTGTATAATTAGAAAATTTCAGGGTTGAAAATAAAGGTCTGAATTTATTACAATTAAAAAAAACATCAATTTTTATAGTATAGTGCTATGATAGTTAAGTAAAAGCTTACAAACTGGCTAACTGCTTAAGACACAATAAAACATCACATAAACCAGATTTTCTTTCAATTCCCTCATTTAATAAAACATCTGATATTGAGTCCGGCCTTTCATTTTTATCAGTGGGCTAAACGGGGAACAGTCATCGCAATCAATTGCCCGCTTATCCCACAGCTCGTTCCCCCCCCCAAGCATACATTACGTATGGAGATGAGATGGGGGAGCGCACCTTGTCTTGCTGTCTTTTCTTCTAACTATAGTTCCCCTATTGGGTTTATTTTGAAATAAAATGAAAGCAAAAAAAAAAAAAAAAAAAAAAAAAGCTGAGCGTTTCTGTAGGAAACAGTTTTCTCTTAAAACGAAATGCCAATTGCCTTGCAAATATTTTCTGTTTTTCATTTGCAGTGTTCTACTGGTCACTTTGACATCGTCAAAGAGGCAGCAGCAAGCTCGGTTGTCATCTAGCAATCCACTCCTTATCTGATTGCTTACTGAATCCAGAGCCTCTCACATGCTGTACCCTCAGCTATACCCCCCCCAATTTCTTCAACTTTTATTTTTGAAGCATCAATGATAAGAAATTGCATTTATGAAAAAGTAATAATCCAAGTATATATGGCTGGTGAGATGACTCAGTGGGTAAAGAAAGGTGCTTGCTGCCGAGGTTAATAGCCCGAGTTCAATCCCTGGGACCCACATTGTAGCTGGAGAGAACTGACTCTCTCAAGTTGCCCTCTGACCTCCCCACACATGCATTCCCACAAATAAATGGGTAAATGTGAAACGTTCAAGTATATATTCTTTATAAATTTATTTTTGAAAGTACGATTCCACGTATTACCTGCATATTGCCCTTGGGTACACAGTGATACCTGAACTCTGTTGTGTGCTGGGCAGGGAATGAAGGTAGGATAGTTGTTGGAAATGCCTTCTTCCGTCTCCAGCCCTCCCAAGACTTCTCTCACACCAAGCAGCGGTTCTGACCTGTTCACCTTCTAGTTTATTCTATCTTGCCTTGTAACAGGTGGCCCCAGTATTGATTCCTGCTTGCTTTCCCCAACTAAAAGGCGGGCTGTAGAGCTCAGACTCGGGTCCGGAGGCTCATGTGGCAAACACTGCAATATTGAGCCCTTCCACTCCCCCAGCCCCCAACTGCAAATGAGAAACAAACTGTCGCGATCTTTGTGGGGAGAGCAAAACACGACCATCTGTTGGGGTGGATGAACGGAGCTGTGGAGCTACTCCGGGTCACCGCATTAGTGACAAAACACAGTTTAAGAACAAGTCAAGGGGGGAACAACTAACTCCTGGCGGCTCACAGTTTCAGAAGAATTTCAATCCCTCCGGGTGGAGAGGGCATGATGGGAACCAGCGGCATTCTATGGGAAAGTGTGGCAGTGGTTTGTTTACATCACGACCAATCAGAACCAGAACTTGATGGGACCTTCAAAGGAAGGCCCGCCCCTAGTGACCTCAGTCCACCAGCCAGGCCCCACCTCCTAAGGCCTCCACAACCTTGAAGACAGTGCTATAAGACCAGGTTCATGTACTTAACACACTAGAGAGTCCAGTCCATTTGAGATTCTAACCGGAATAGCTACCTAGATACACACTCAGCCATTTGAAGGCGTCAATCTCCCACTGTTTTTTTTCTTAAAATGATCGACTGGGGTAGGGGGAGAAAGTTGGTTTATAATTATTTAGGAAACATTTTAGCAACATTTTCTCTATGACTGTTGAAAAAGAAAAAGCATATCCATTTTCCACCTCAAATCTTACTATAGTACATTGTGCAAGTGTTGGAAAAACTTTGGGAGAGAGTAAAAAAAAGATAAAAAAAATAAGAAATGATGATTTGGAGACTTAAGGCACCCTTAAACACGAAATGTGTTCTGTCTTTATCTTATGCATAATTCTTTAAGATCTTGGTGCCAGTCAAGTGAAGTAGATTATAGAGATGGATGACTACAATTCCAGACAAACAATGCAGGGTTATTGTAGTTTATTTTTCTGTTTGTAACTAGAATGTTGCATGGGTCCAAAAATTTGAGGAATAAATGTGATAAATCCACACATCAAAATTCATGCCACTTCCTCCAGATTTTGTTATGTTTTAGTCAATAAAGCAGATAAAGTCTACTCTTAGTTTATCTCCTAAAGATTTTTTTTTATTTTTAATGATTTAATGTGTGTGGGTATGTGTATATGAGTGTGGGTACCCAGGGATGCTAGAAGAGGGTGTTGCATCCTCTGGAGCTGTTTATATAACATATAGTTATGTAGCTGCCTGACACGAATACTGGGTATTGAACTCGTCCTTGGCAAATGCACTGTGAGCTCCTACTGCTGCGCCATCTTCCCCACTTTTAAATTTTAATAAAGAGATATCTTTTACAACTACATTCCATCTTCATCTCATTTCATATTTGCAACCTCCTTACCAACAGAGTAATGAAATTGTACCTATTGAAGGATATGGTATAATTCTATGTATCAGATTTAAAATTTGTGACGTGAAGACACAGGTTTCCGAAATAGAGAAGAGACAGTTTAAAGATTGTCGGTGGAGACATTGCCATATCCGGTGGCTGCTTCTTCCTGGCCCAGCTGAAACCTGGTTCTGACTTCCTCTTGTGTGAGGGACAACCCAACCCTGTCAACAATGATAGCCATGTGTGTGACAGTCACAACTCCACCTTTTCAGACACAGAGGGACCTTTACCTTAGTATCATTAGAACTGTAAAATTTTAAATTTATACAACACTTTGAAATTAAAGCATTTCCTCAAGAACTTAGTACAATGTAAAACGTGTATACTCCTAATTATAGTCTCCTGAGGGGATGGATCATCACAGTGCCCACTAATCACATCTGGGAAAAGTGAGAGCCAAGGTCTACCCAGCCAATCAGAAGCAAAACTGACATCTCCATCTATCCAGCTAGGCTCTGTAATGATTTTTTATTTTAATCGTTTGAAACTGAGGATTTGAACCCTGGGCGTTGTACAAGCTAGGCAAGCACCCTGCCACCGAGTACACCCGTGTCCCTGGAGTCTATGCCCCTAAGCACAGACTCTGCCCCCGAGAAACATTTAGTTCTCCGGTCTCTTTTGGGGGAGGGGTTTTCAAGATCAGCCACACCCAGAAGGACCATGCTATTTGTGGGTGAGGATAGTATTTAAAAAGATCCAGTTACCTTTCATCTGAAGATCAGCTTGCCTGAGAGCCGTTATTATCCTCATTAGATAGATAAGGAAATGAGAGCCAAGAGGTCAGTTAAGTGCAACTGAGGCAAAGCTGGAATGGAAAACCTCCAGGAGAAGCCGGGGCCTCAGGTGTCTCTGCAAGGGAAGCTGCTGACAGCAGGTATCCTACACAGATTTGAGAAGGGTTACCAAAGGGGAAGCATGGTGGGGGCGGGGAGAACTAGAAACAAAACCCTTTGCTTGCTGTAGTCACAGTCAGAAGGTAATGGAGGCAAAGAATTGTGTGTATTTCTTACAGTTTCTCTATCTTGGAGCACGCTGCCTTATCTTGTGTGCCATCACCACCCTGGTGGTGTTAGCATGAACTGGACAAACCAGTTGCAGATTCTCCAGGAAGCTGGGCATCTTGCAGGGAGCCAGAGTTTGAAGGCGCCATACTTCCGGCTTTAAGGAATAGGCAGTTCTAAGGGTCAAGTTGAGTGAAGGAGGCATCCCTTCCCAAGGGTGGGGCCCTCTTTTCCCTTCCAAGCCTGGAGGGAGGAGCCTTACCAGGTTTCAGGATGGCATGCGTTCTACCTCAGGAACACCTGGTTCTTCCTTTTAATTAAAGCAACAGGGACCGTTTGTGAAGTATCTTCGTGTTGCTAGGCTGTCAAGCTAAGGGATACTGATTCTATTTGGGAAAAAAAAATCCTGACTGTTGACTGATCTGCACAAATTCACGACTCTTAAAGAACTCCTAAAGTGTTCTCTGCTGAGGAGTCCGTTCGCTGCTGTGGCCTGTTGGTGCAGGAGAGAAAATGAAAATCCAGGTATTCCCTCTCTACCAAGAGAGAGTTTGGCTTAGGAAGAGGAAAAAGAGCTCAGTGTGATTTTGAGTTCAAGAAGAAAACCCAGCTTTATAAAGGAAACGATGGATATGTTTCAGTTTTGTTATATGGCAAGGGGGGAAGAATGAAAGGAGTCTGGGAAAGGAGAAAAAGCACAATAAAGAGCATGGGAATGAGATGGCTCTGTGGGTGACGGGCTTGCTGAGTACGCACCATGACGTCGTTTGATCCTCCCTGTCCACACGAATGCTGGGCGTGGTGGCGGGTACTTGTTATCCAGTCCCAGGGAGGTAGATCCTTGGGGCTTGCAGACCAACCAGCCAAGCCTATGGCGAGCCCCAAGTCCCAAAGGGGGACGCTGTCTCAAAAACACCAGGTGGGCAGTTTCTGGAGTTGACATCTGGTCTCCTCACGGATGAGCACATACATGAATGGACGTCTACTACACATGCACATGCACACACGTGTACACTGACATCATCTACACAAACACCAAAAAATGGCTATCGGGGGAATGTGAAGTGACAGGCTTGGAGAGCCTTGGGAGAGAAGCCTCAGTGACTTCCAATGAGTCACAACGGACTTGAACTTGTCCTGTCATTCCCCTTATGGTCACCGCGGTTTCCACTGCCCTTTGAAATTCTAATTAGCCAATTAATTACTGTTCACAAACACCAAAGCTTACCAAAGGGAAAATTCTGCTCTGGGGTGGTCACCAGAGCACTGCCACCCTTTGTCTAGCTGAAACCAAACCAAGGGAGTCTTGCAGCGACAGGATAGAGGTCGCTTTCCAAAGGAAATGTTTCCAGAAAAACCAAAAACCACGTTGCATAAAAATCAGAATTATGATCTCTGCCCTAGGACCTTTTACCCTACAGAGGGCCTATTTCCAGTTTCACTCTCTTCTGTTTCAAATTGCTTCCCTTCCTTGTATTCAGGGATGCAAAAGGGAGGAGACGCAAGTCCTGCACCAGGCAAACTTCCCCGAGGCTTTGTCATGTTAATACCAGCACAAATGAAAGTAAAAATTTTATTTTTAGATTTAACCTTGTAAATTGTCCCAAAAGCATTTTTTTTAATGTCCAGCTGATTTATTTGAGGAAAATTTGCTCAAATTTATTGGGTTTGTTAATAAAAAAAAAGTTAAATGACCTCCGGTAGTTTCTGCTGCTATTTATCGATCTTTTTCAAATTTAGTGAGTGATTCAATCTGTGGAGAGGCGTGTTGAGTGGAATGGATCGCGAGTCTAAAAATGACGTGAACATTTAGAAATCATTTCCAAGTCCCAGGAAGCAGCTGTAATAAATGAGAACAAATTAAATTCACATCCCTGGGAAAAAAATGAGGGGTTTTATTTTAATGGTGAGCGCCACAGAACTTGTTTATTGGATATAGGATCTATTGACCACTTTGGAGCAGTCAGCTTGTAGAAGGCCTGGCCTTGGCTCTGATGAGTGAAGGGTCCGTCATAATCCATCATGGTAAGCCCCCTATCAGAGACTTCACTTTGAGAAATGACTTCTGCCGCTCCGTGGGTAATTCACTCCCGCTTACCCCATCTAACTCCTGAAATGACTGTGACTGCCCCAGGAGGTGACAGAAGAGCGCTGCTATCGCTGCTATCGTTTGAATCTGTCCCCTCCAAAACACACATGGAGACTTAACCCGACTCTTGGGGTATCAAAAAGTCTGGCTTTCAGAGCAATTGCCTCTTACAGAGACTCCTGGTTGGCTTTCTGGCACTTGTATGGTGGGTCGCAACCACCAGTAACTCCTGTTCCAGGGAATCTGATGCCTTCTTCCGGCTTTCAAAGTCATTACATATATATGGTGTGCATTATATACATATGGGCAAACACTCGTATGCCAAAAACAAAATAAATAAGTCATATATATATATATATATATATATATATATATATATATATAAAGGTAGGGCCTTTCCAAAATCAACTGTGCGATGGCTTCACCATGATGGATAACTTCATGCTTGCAGAAGGGCTGGAGGCAGCCAGCTAACACCTTTGGCTCCTCCCCCCTTCTTCCACACAATGCACAACTCATTGCTATCTTGCCTCTTTGTCTCTTCTATCATTTGGGGACACAGAGTGCAAAATACATCACTTTGGAGAGGAGGTGGGGCCGTCATCAGATGCTGAATCTGTGGGTGCCTGACTTGACTTCCTAACATCCAGGATTGTGAGAAATAAACTTCTATTTCCATATTCCATTTCCTATTTTGCCTTTGTTGTGGTTGCCAGTATTGACCCCCTCCCCCGTGTGAATGTGTATGGCATGTGTACGGGGCATACATAGAGACTAGAAGGGGACATCAGGTGTCCTGTCCCAGCACTCTCATCATTCAGTGTGACTTTGAGATGGGGTTTCTCACTAAAGCTGGGCTCCAGTTCCAGCCAGCAGGTTCCAGGGATCCTCCTGTCTCCACTCCCCACAGAACAGGGGCTACAAGTATATGTGGCTACACTCGGTCTTTCCCCTGGGTGCTGAGGATTTGGGCTCAGTCTTCAGACTTGTGCAGCAAGGGCTCGCGCTTGCTCAGCCTCGCTCAGCCTTCTTTCAAATCCTGATCTCACAATCTCTTTTCCTTGAAATTGCTTAGACCTTTTCAGCACCGTGCACCAGACAGTGAGAATTCATTGCAACCTCCTGTCTTCTTATGTCCATCTCTCCTCTGACCTTTGACCTCTTAACCTGCAGCTTTAAGGTAAGTTTTAGATAATGAAGCTATGCTATGCCTTTCCTTTGTTTAGCCTCTCTTCTAACAGCCCCCTTTATACCTCTGATGTCATCTTTTCTCTTTCATAGCTCACAGTTCATTTCTCCTCCAAAACTTCATAGTATACAAGCTGAGCTCACTACCTTTTCTAAAATATGCTTCTGTGTCCATTCCAGGGTGCTGCTGCTCTCTACCTGCCTTGCAAAGGGAAAGCCTTGTCAATATTTTCCTGATCCACACATGGCACACATCCACAACCCTTCTAGGTATCCATGAGAGTAGGAAGCTCACTCTGTGCCATGCAGGTCTCCAGAACCTAGTTTCTCTGGGAGTCGGGATGGAAAGAGTTGTTCTGACCTGAAAGCTGGCAGCCGTCCCAAACAGCTCTGTCCCCTCACTCCTCCTCACAGGTGCCCTCTTGACCTTATGTGCCCTCTTGACTCATGGCGGGGAGGCTCAAGTGCACGTTTGCCAGCTATGCTCCCTTTCCTTCTCGATGCTAAGCCCTATCTGGATCAAATCCCAGCGTCCAGTTTGCCTTCCCTTGTGGGCTGCTCACACTTTTACCCTATATATCGTTCCAAAATACAAACGTGATAATGGTTTTCTCAGTCGTTTCAGTGGCTTTTCCCAACTCTCAGACTAAAACTGAAACTCTCCAGACCACCTCATGTTATGTTGGCTCTCTTGGTGTCACCTCTGTTTATGCCTCTATGTGTGCTGCCATCTTCTTCCCCAAATCTTCAAACTCGCCTCAGCAATATTTGACTCCTCTATATGATACCCACAACACTGCATATTCCATCCATCCATCCGTCCGTCCACCCATCCATCCATCCATCCATCCATCCATCCATCCATCCATCCATCCAGTATCTACAGAACACCAACTACATTCTGGTCACTGTTCTATGCACCAGGGAGACATGAAGTAAGCAGTCTCAATAAGTCTTTATTCCTTGCATCCAATTCTAAAATGGCAATAGAAAAAAATGCAAACTTACAAAGAAGAGAGTAAACTAGGGAAATGGCTTGACATGTTGTTCCGAGACGATTCAGTTAGGGAATGTGGGATAGGTCAGATGAACTGAGAGATGAGTAGTGAGAAAGTCAGGGTCACACACGAATGCAGGAGAAGGTTCCAGATAGGGGGCATGATGACTTTAAAGACTCCTGACATGGGGGCAAAATGCTTAAGGGATTGTCAGATAGACCAGCCTTCTGAGCACTGAAAGAGAGGATGGCAAGGAGAAAACCAGGAGGTGAGTGGGGACAAGGCAAGTATCTGGATTTTTATCTTACTTTGGACTTTCATTTTATTAAAGACATCAAAGAGTCTTGCTATGTAGCCAAGGCTGGCCTAGAATTTACCATCTTCTTGCCTCTTGAATGCTTTAACTATGGGATGCACAGTACAGTTCTCATCAGAGTTTTTATTATTATTATTAATCATCATCATTATTATTATTATCTTAAAGTTACATTTAAAGTGTTTGGGGGAGCACAATGCTTATCTGGAGCTCAGAGACAACTTGTGGTAGTCATCTCTTTCCGCCACATGGGTCCTGGGATGTGAACTCAGGTTGCCAGCTTGGTGGTATGTGTCTTTGCCTACAGCTTTGATGTCAGCACAGTGCCTGAGACATAGTGAGTCATTTAACTTCTCTGTGAATGAGGGAAGGGAAGTAAACTGTAGGTGAGGTGGTCAGGGAACAATCCATGGTAAGAGTGAGATTTGATGTACAACCCAAAAGATGGTAAAATTCCAATGGTGCAGACGGAAGGACAGGGAAGCAAGTCCCTAGCATTTGCAAGTTTGGGGCAGGAAGCCACATGAAACCCATGTACTTCCTGCTAAATATTTTAAAATCGTAAGTCAAACTGCAGACTGCTAAGTGAAGTATGTTCTGTTTTGAGTTACAAGTTAGGCTAACAAACTGTTACTTCACGGTCTGTGGTTTTCCTCCTCATAGCACTAGGTTCAGATGTAGACTCCTTAGATCCTCACTATTCTGCCAGTTCTCTCCTGCAACAGTAGGGTCCTCTAAACTAGAGCTGGGTCAGTGAAATGAAGGGTCTAGAAGGAAGAGTAAGCAACACGTCAAAGGACTAAGGCAAGACTACTGCTTTTGGAGTAGAGGATTCACAAAGGTAGGGGTGCAAGAATTTGTTGATGAAGAGCTTGACCTTGGACCTATAAGGGCAACAAGAAGTAGGGACACTTTCCAGCAGCAGGAGAGATGGTCTGACACGGATGTGTAGGATGCATGGGAAAACTGCAGGTTAAAATCAAGGAGGGCAAGGTTATTGTACAATTCGAGGCACAGAGTTATGAGAATTGAAAGCAGAGAGAAAGGGGGTCGTAGAAATTCTACACAGCGGGAGTAATTGATTCAATGTAGGGTTTAGTGGAGATGGAGAAACCGAGCTGAAGATATTTATACAGATCATATCTGGCAGGGCTGTTGGTTTCCTAGTACACGTCTTGCCTCTGTACCCAAAGCCAAGCCTGGCTTGTCATGTCTCCTGTGGTCACAGGTCCTCTAGAGCAGTGGTTCTCAACCGGTGGGTTGTGACCCCCTCATGGGGGTGGAGCGACCTTTTCGCAGAGGTTTCTTAAGACCATTGGAAAGCGAAGATATTTACATAACAGTTAAGAACAGTAGCAAAATTACAGTTCTGAAATAGCAACAAAAACACTCTCGTGGTTGGGCTCACAACAGCATGAGGCCCTGTATTAAACATTAGGAAGGTTGAGAAGCACTGTTCTAGAGGATTTCTTCCCGGTCCTTCCACTTTGGTACCACCCTCCCCGAGGATGCTGCTGAGCTCCGAGTTCTAAGCCATCTCGTTTGGGGTTGGAAGGAGGATGTTGTCAAGTTAGTAATAAGGTAGAGACGAGAAGGAAAGCATAAACAACGTTTGTTTGTTTGTTCTGTTTTTTTTGTTTGTTTTTGTTTTGTTTTGAGGGCAGTGAAGACTCCAAGCTGCCTGGATTTCAACCCGGTTTTGCCTCCCACCATCTGTGTGAACTGGACAGGCAGGGGCAGAACGCCGTCCAAATTCCTGCCAGATTGGGTCTGTTTTCTGTCCAGATAAGAATGCTGGGCAGGAGCAGGAAACTGCTCTCTAAGGTGCCAGCAGCAGGCCTGTGTCTGCCGTGCCAGGGAAGCAAAGAGAGAGAGAGCCTTTGCCTGCAGAGAGCAGATACTCGCCCACTCATACGCCCTTGGGATGGCCGTGTTTGGAAAGAAGCAGAAATTGAAGGGAATTTCCCACTAAACACTAGGCCTATAGTTGGTGTGACTAAAGAAAAAGAAAAAATAAAGAAGTTTTATATTTTCCATATTGGAACTTGGCAGAGCCATCCCGGCCCTTGTTCTGAAGTTACTCGCTTGGGCGGGGCCTCGTTGGGAGCAGCTGTGGTCCCGCTCTAACTAACTCGCCTCTTCCCACTGGTTCCTTTCTCCTCATCCTCCTTCCAGGGTTGCTTGGCAGCTGAGTTTGTTTTTCATCTTAATCACGGCGTACAGTTTCAAGCAGATGTTTTCAGAAGTCCTTGACTTTTAAGCAGAGTGTTTGCAGTGGCCTCTTGACAGTGTCGCCTACACTCAACCCTGAATCTGCCTTGCAAATCAGGGCTTTGAGGGTGCGGGGTGGCCTGGGAACAGAGGTCTTCAGAGCAGTGAGCAAGATCTTTGTTGGCTTTCTTGGGGGCTGGCGGTTCTTAGAGATGCCCTGGAGGCGTCATAGCATACTGGGTCTGCTTAGCTGTTTCCGGAATGAAACAGACTCCTTGTAGATCCAAGGGCTGGTAGCCTCCATGTGCCATAGCCGCTATGTGCATTGGGACCCTCCAGCATGTTCTGGCCATCTGATCGTGGACAGACAAGGTCTTATCATAGGCTACTGTGTAAGGATAAACAATGATAACACAGTGAAGCCGTTTGCTTCAGGGAATGACCCTCAGTTCTTGAGAGTTCTGCAGCGAGCCCTTAACACTTGCCAAATAATAGTATTGCACCTACTCAAGACTTTACCTAATCATTTTGCATGGGAAACGTGTGTGCCGTGTTGGTTCTTATTCTACCACGTGGGTTCTGGGTTCAGGTCATCAGACTTACAAGTTAGTGCTTTTACCTACTGAGCCACCTCTAGATCCCCAAGTCTACATTTAAAAATCCTATGCTGTCGATATTTATATGACATTGTTAAGCACAAGGCTCAGACAGGCTAGGTCGAGCAGCGAAGTGGTACAATGGCCTGGCTGCTGAGTTTCTGTAAGCTGCTGCTCACTGTCAAACTGAGCAGAGGGCACGGCAGATAAATGCTTCTCAACACAGGACTTCACTTACTTCTCTATGCTGGTCTCCTTAACCACCCCGAGGGAAGCCATGACTGTCTTCGTGGCAAGTCAGAACGAGGGGAGCAGAGCCAGTTCGTTGAGGAAATATGCTGCGGAGAAAGCAGTGTTCTGGGGTTGGCTCCAGGGCTCATTCTGGTGGGGCTGTCATCTTGACCTGTTTCCCTGTACAGCGGGCCCCTACCTTCACTGTCCAGGGCTGAAGTGGCCCAGGGTGGTTGCCTGATAGGAACATCCCAGGGCAGCAGTGAGCTTTCTGGAAGCCATGTGTCCTGACTCCAGTCCATTGTTTTTCTGTTTTTGTTCCTAGTATTATAACAACAGTATCACTTGACACTATAAGTAATCCAATACACTTCACTGTTTTTTTTTCCTCTTTAGCCACAAGTCTTATAATAATAAAGAATTACCAAAATGAATACACATAAGGAAGTGCAGAAGGACAAGTAAACAAGAAACCTGGGCACTTTTTCAAAAGAAAACTAGTGGTAGGAAAAAAAAAGCTAAAAAGTGGTAAAAATAGATGCGGGAGATTAATACTGCAAATTCTTCCATATCATTCGCATTCTGGAATGTTACTGTCCACGGTTCCATATTAGAAGGAAGTCTGCCAGGGAAACTCTTTTTAATAGGTGTTTTCTTGCTAGTTCTGCAAGCTAGATACCGAACCAACATTTTAATGCCATGGAAGAGTTGAGTTTTATGTTTGAACTCAAAACATGGAGGTACAATGGAGGTAACCCCAAATTTATCACCATTAATGAGATGCCCACTAAGATGTCACTTTCTCTCTGGATTAGTGGCATATGCTGATAATCTAGCTCCCAGAAGCTAGAGCAGAAAGATCCTAAGTTTAAGGCTAGCCTGTCTGAGATCCTGTCTCCTTCCTGCCTCAAAATGTAGCTTTCTATGATGTGACCGAGAAAGTCATTATAAAATGATTTGAATATGTTACAGCTCCTCTGTGAGCAACCATAAGTTAAGACAAGCTAACAAAGAGCCTGAGTGTGTCTTCATGAAGACTGCCCTTCTCTCTTGAGTATTAACCCAAATATAAGAACCCTCAATATTGGGTAGAATTTTTTTCTCAGTAGTGAGGCATTGAACCTAACACCTCAGGCATGCCAGGCAAGCACTCTACGAGAAGTAAGCTGGACTCTTAGCCTTGGTGTCAGCTTTTACTGAATCAAGTTGCAAAAACCCATTTATCTTGATTTAAAACGTACGTTTGTCAACTTCTCAGCTTCTTCTTCAACCTCTGAGTCAGGGTGATGGTGATGTCTATTTTGAGATATGATGCATTTCCCAAGAAACCAAGATTTGCACACATTGGCCAGATGGGGAACTGTATTGATAGTGCTTCCTACTGCTTTCCAGATAGGGTGATTTTCTTCCAGATGTTTATGGGGTATCAGCTGGAGCAAGACGGAGTTTAAGGCTCAAAGATACTTGAGGCTGACATTAACTGTTCTTTCCATGGGCAGTCTGCTCTGATTTTGGCAGGACCCCTCAAGGTCTTCAGTTGTCTTCAGTTTTGTGTCTGAGCAGGACACATCATAGCAGAGTCCTAGTGGAACCAGGCATCTTTCTGTCAGCCTAACTCTCTGGAATGGTTTGTTGTGGAACCAATCTTCTTGAGTCTACCCATGATGAGCATGGACTAAGGCAGGGACGGACCCAGGCTTGATGTGCAGGCAGATCGAATAAGCATATTTGCCTTACTTTGTCTCCCTGTTTAGCAGAAACACTTGGAGCCTATAGGCTGTGCTATATATAGTACCAAGGGGGTTCTGTTCATAATGGAGGCTGGAAACCTTAGGTGTTGGGCCAAACACTGTGGTCTTTGAATTACTTGGCTCGAGTGAGAAGGAAACATGAAACATGCAACAAACCCACTTAGGAGTTTATTAGAGGGGGTGCATACAGGCCTGGGGAACCGGTATGCAGAGAGAGAGAGGGGGAAGATGGTGCGTCCAGCTTTTTAAAAGCTGCCTAGCGCATGCACACAGGAGGTTGGTGTGACTATGTCATACGCTGATGATGCAGATGACAGGCTCACGCAGGTGTACAAGGGTTTAGCTGAGTCATATGTGGATGGAACCATGCGTGTGTGCACGTGGGTCACATGGGGTCCTTTAACATCCAAGCAATTGCCTGAGGGCTTGTCTGCATGTGCATGGCTCTAGAACCTGGAAGTACAGCCTTATTTGTGGCTGAATGATTACAGTTGTAGGACAGGTTTTTTCTCTGTGTGTGTGTGCTCTCTCACTGTTATCTCAGGGTTGGGAGAAACCCCAAATACACCTCCTGCGATATTTTGGAACTCTGTTGAATTAAGTCTCAGTATTGCTGGAGATGGATCTTGTGAGTGAATAGAGCGGTCGGGTCATTTTTGTCCCTAGAAATGATGCTCACAGTAGCAAAGGCATTTTGAACCAGTGGGGTGGGGTGGGGTGGGGGAGCTGTGTTCTGCGGATTACCACAATTAGCCTCCAGAACTTTTCTTTAGTGCAATATTATCTTTAATCCCAGAGAATGAGATTCAGAGAGATGAAGCTGTTTGGTCAAAAGCATCACCTCAGCTCCCTAACACCCCTTTATACAAAAAGTCCGGATTGTTTGGCTGGGGGCTTCACTCCAGCTCCTTGCATAAGCTCTCTCCCTTGGGAGTTGCCTCAGTCCAAACTTCACCACCAAGAAAGCCTGCCAAAAGGTGACCCCTCCCAAGGGAGGGTCAAGAAAGCCCACCAAATGGTAACCCCTTTCCAGGGAAGGTCAATACCACTCCCACAGGCTATTTAAACTGCCCCCCAGAGAATGAACACGTGGTCTCTGGGTTTCACGTGGTCTCCCCTTCTCTCTCTTCCCCTCTATGTTTCCCTGGGGCCACCTGGGAGTACTCCATTAAACATGGGCTTCTTTAATTTGGTTTGATTGGGATTATTTGTGTTAGTGGAGAGGTTTGTCTGTTTAAGACAATACTTAACAGAAGCCATCTATCTATGGTCATGAAACTGAAAAATAACGAATTCAAGATCCAAATCCAAGTTGTATTTGCTCCATAGACTAAAAAAATATAACCAATTCTTGCTAAATTTACCTATCACTTAATGTTACATATTAACATGAGACATTGGGGGACATTAACATGTGTGGAGGGATATACAAGTGTATTGTATAAAAACGCCTGCTTTTTTAAAAAAAAAAATTTCACATTTGAAATGCTTGCACCATCAGTTTCTAACAATTATCAAACACAAACCTCAGAAGCAGTCTGGCCCAGTGTCACAAGCCATGGACACCCCTGTCATAGAGAAAGCTAGCCAGACTATATCATGCTTGGTATGGAGTGACAGAGCTGTCACAAAGGTAATCACGTAAAAAACAGAACCTGCCACCATCAACTTTTCGAATTTCTGAGAAGGGGCTGTTTTCCTCAGTGGCTAATGACAAACACCCTCCTTCCCTTCATCATTTTCACCTCTGTCCCTCGGGATCAGACTATCACAACCATCAAACCAGAGTTATAAAAAGACTAGGAAACATTAAGTTTTCAAAAATAATGGCTTACGAGCAGTGTAAATCAAAAGAGCGAGGGGTGGGGAGCGGGAAATAAACTAGAAAGTTAAGATGCCAGCTGGAGGTTCTTTATAGCGGGGCCTTGACAGTGGCTTGCAAGTTTTAGTGTTGCCGCTGATGAAATGGAAGCCACAGGAGGAATCTGAAGTCTGAAACACACACAGCCAAGTCTGAAAACGACAAACGCTAGGACTGAACACGATTTCAAATGTCATTCCTGTCTCGGGACAGGCCACTTGGTTGATTATAAGGGACAATCAAACAGTGCTTGAAACATATGTGGACGAATGTCGAGCCTTCGCACACACATGTCCACCCCTCCCCCCACCTTCGACCAGGGAATTCCAGGGTCCTGTAGCAATAATATCCAAACTGAATCACTGGATTCCAAGAGCGGATTTGTCACGGCAAACACAGTTATCCTCTAAAAGCCAAGCACAGAGAGTCTCAGCTGGGGTCCGTGGATGGAATCCCCTGATACATAGAGACAAACTTCAACTAGGGATTTGCATGTGGGCTCTCTTGTAGAAAGGGTTCATTGCTCTCAGAAGAGCTGTAGGGGAATCTGAAACTCTGTCAGGGGGCTGGACTCTTGTATCCATAAAAGACCTTAGGTCTCAAGGAAATCCCATGTCACTCTGACTCAGCATTTGCAGAGTTTTGTGACAGCTGGAGGCTGCAGCTCAGAAGGCTTAAAAACAACAACAACAACAGCAAACTACACAACAGCAACAAACTACACAACAACAACAACAACAAACCGAACAGCTGCAGAGAGACAAGGAAAAGCCATGAGCAGGAGGAGACAAGCATGAAAGATAATGGACTCTCTCTGGAAGAATCTCCATGTTCCTTCCAGGGACCTCTGTTGCCTGCTGTGGGGTCCGCATCGGCACACTTCTTGCCATAGGCTGTTAAGCCTGGTGTAAATATTTGTGGGTCAAGGTTTGCACTGGTAATTTTCTACAGGTTGTGTGGCTTGGCCAAACCAATTCCACCATCCCTGACCCCCATCTGTGAGATGATTCCTGCCTCTGGAAGGGGAGCCAAAAGAGGAAGCGAGAGAGCATAACGGGGGGATGAATATAATAAAAATAGATTATATATATACATGCATGCAAGTGTCATAATGGAAATGCATTATTATGCATAAGCAACATATGCCTAGGGCTTGCTGCCAAGCCTGACCATTGGAGTTCAGTGCCCGGAACTCTCAGGGTAGAAGGGGAGAACCAAGTCCAGCAAGTTGTTCTTTGCCCTCCACACATGTGCTGTTGCTTATGTGCGCCTACCCCATCCCTGACAAAATAAATGAATGTATAAAACTGATTTACTGGATACAGAACGTGATACAAATACAAGCAGTGGTTTTTTTTAACCATTTCACGTAAAACAATTAGTAATATTATATCATGGAATATGCTTTTATGAATTGATGGCTTTTTGACCCTTTCCCCCTCATGTACTAGGTGATGAAAACATACCAACACCTTCATTGAAGCCAACCTAACTGATGTTGCAAAACACTGGGCAAAGTTCTCTTATTTCAAAATAAAAAATATAACATGTCTAAAAACAGCAAAGAAAAGATAACTCCCGCCTCTTAAGAATTAGTGAGAGGGCTTGAGAGATGGCCTTGTGACTCACGATAGCCTGTGCCTCCAGCTACAAAGCTCTCAGGCCTCTGAAGCATGTGCACACACACTCATGTACACACAAACACACACACAAGTATATACATTGGTAAATATTTTTTAAAAAATCTGAGGATAAAATGAGATAATGAGGAAGTACATACTTGAAACACAACCCCCTCTCCAAAACCCCCGGAATCAGATATTCTTATATATTCAGACTTTGGGGGTTCCATAAATATAGAGCTGTCCGGCATGTATGTGCGTGAGTATGTCCACATTTAAAGTTTGTTATTTATTTGATTTCTGAAGTCAGCATACAGAAGGTTTTTGACACGGTCTCCTCACATGACTGTATCGTTAGCCTTTGCTTCCCACACCTCCCTCTTGCACTTGCTTCCCCAACCAAACTGGTTCACCTTCTGCCCCAGAGTCTCCCCTTTTCTTTTTACACATAACCTATTATCTCTTTCCCATCTCCCTTGAGATGTCTGCCTTCTCTCACACAATCCCTCCTCGAGATTCACGTAGCACAACACACACATACTTTTAAATAAGCTATCACTCACACATTTAATATTATTAGCACCATCCATAATCAAATATCTACATTTTTTTAATAGCAGAACCATATGGATATTCCATGCTTCATAGGACTTTGTATGGTTTTGCTACATGAAGCAATGAGTCACTATTACGGAGAGATTACGCCAATAAGGTCAGGTTTTTGCATTCAAAACATTGCTTTGAATTTGTCTTGAAATTTCTGGATTTAAAAAAAAGAAGCAATTACAGATCTCTCCTTTCTCCATAATTGGTGGGTGAAGCCTAATACTTTGTCAATATTGAATTACCAAATCCTGCTTGTCCCCACATTCCCCTCTGACGGCCCCAGGGCTGGCTTGCCTGATGACTGGACGTGCCACCGGGGGATAGCTCTCACCTTCAAGTTCATTCTGTGCTCTGCTCCACCCTGTGACCCCTTTCTTCCTGAGGCTCCAGTCAAGGGAGAGCTTCTCTCTTCTCCACTTCGTCCCAGACTCCCGATTCCTTGGCACAGTCCCTCTGGTTCAGAGCCTGTGTGCCGCCTATGATGGCCTCCAGGTTAGTAAAGCTACTTCTAGTGGTGTGGCTGGTTCACTGGTGAGAGGAACATTTTTCCCTCAGGATGAGAGGGGACATTCCTCAGCCCCATTCAGGTGTGCCTGAGAGCTACTTCCCAGCAGCTGATAGTGACGCAGACAAGTCACTCGAGGACAGCACTTCCAGATCCCCGTCCCCATGCTAGACGACCCCAGAGAAGGAATGTGGGCTGTGGTATCAAATATGACAGCTGAGCGTGACACTTCAGTAAGTGTGGTAACAGTCACAGCAGATGGCAGCTGTCACCAGCCGCTTGCATTACACTCTACCACCCAAGAAATCTCCAAGGGAATACTGGCTTAGCGACAAAAGCAAGGGACAGTACGTCTAGATTTCTTCCATATGCTCTAACCCCAGGCTCGTTACTTGGAAACTTCTGAGGTCTTATCTATAAAATGCGGCCTAGGTCTATCTGTGATTAGAAATGTGTGAGATCGCTCACAGAGCTACCCCAGTAAATATGCACCTAGGACCTTTCCCAAAGGTCTTTCTGCCTTGTGGGGGACCTCTGAAGAGTGGGGACCTGATCCCTCTTTGCATTTGTGCACCAGCACAGCGTCAGACCCTTCACCAACAGCTAATAAACCATTGAATGATTGAGTGGAGTGTACCATTGCTTCTGGGATCGGTGGCACAACGTCAGTTCCTCCTCGTTCCCATGTCTCTGGTTTGTTGAGATGTTACCAAGGTGATGGTGCTTGATACACATCTCCAGGTCCCAAAGCCATCCTTTTTCCTCCAGTGTGGATAATAGGTACTTCTAATGTGGTTACCCTAAGCTCACTAATGTCTTCTATTTTAGTGGAATTTCTAACTCTCTCCCTCTCTCTCTCTTTTGAGAAAGGTTCTCATCTCTAGCCGAGGTTGGCCTCTAAATTCATAAGTAGCTGAAGATGGCTTTGAACTCCTGATTCTCTTGCCTCTACCTCCTGAGGTCACAGGTGAGCACCACCATGCTGGGTATGGAACCCAGGGTTTTGTGCATGGTAGGCAAGCCCTCCACCAGCTAAACTACATCTCCGGCAAGAACTTTTAACTACAGAGTAATCTATCTTAATAACTAGGATGAAAAGATTTACATTAAAAAGTCTCGATTTAGAGTAAGATTTAAATATCTATTTTTAAATCAGTATTCCCCCCCCCCAGCTTCAACTATTGTCAATTAGAGTTTAATTTAATTCTAATATTCCCTGAGTCCAGGGAGATTATCATGACCAAACTAACTCTGAAAGATCTTTGCAGACCCCCACGTTCACAAAGGCTTCATTCACACACATTTTGGGAATGAGGTTGGGTTGGATTTAAAAGCCTGCTCAACAGCTGTCTTGAGCTATTCCCCTGGCGACGAAAGAGACCAAGGGCTCTAGCACTTGTTAATGCTATTGTTTTTAAATCATTTCCAATTAGTCCCCATTCCTTTATCCCCAAGACGCACATCAGGTACAGGCTTGACCAGTGTGACAAACCACAGCTCTTGGCTGGAGCATTATCACCATATACAGCAAGGGGTCCTATTTTTAGAACTAACTTCCTTCCTTCCTTCCTTCCTTCCTTCCTTCCTTCCTTCCTTCCCTCCCTCTCTCCCTCCCTCCTTCTTTCCTTCCTTCCCTCCCTCCCTCCTTTCTTCTTCCTTCCTTCTTCCCTCCCTCCCTCCTTTCTTTTTTCTTTCTTTCCTTCCTCCCTCCTTTCTTCCTTCCTTCTTTCTTCCCTCCCTCCTTCCCTTCTTCCCTCCCTCCTTCCTTCTTCCTTTCTTTCTTCCTTCCTTCCTTCTTTCTTTCTCTCTCTCTCCCTCTCTCCCTCCCTCCCTCCCTTCCTCCCTTCCTCCCTCCCTCTCTCTTTCTTTTCATGCATAACATATGTATGTGGTGTACATGCTATGGCACACACGTGGAGGTCAGGAACAACTTTATGGAGTTTATTTCCTCGTTCATCTTTACATTGGTTCTACATTTTGAACTCTGGTTGCCAAGCATGTTCAGCAAGCACCTTACCCATGAGCCACCTCTCACTGGCCTGCGCAATGATTCCTTTTAGTGCTAAATTACCATCAATCTAACATAGGCTTTATTGTTACATGAGTATTCTACAGTTTTGTTTGGTCTGTGCTTGTGTGGGGTGTGCTTGCTGTGCATATGGGTGTCCGCTTCTCACCATCCGTGAGACACAGTGGCCCAATAGAATCCAGAGCTCCTTGACTGGATTAGTCTGGGTACCCAGCTTGCTCTGAGATCCCCTATCCCTACCTGCAGAGTTTTGGGACCACACCCACCTGGCATTATGTGGGTACTTGTGAGTCCCAACTTTAGTCCTCATGCTTGCTACCAAGTGCCTCTGCCAACTGAGTCATTTCCTTGAGTTTCACTGAGCTTTGCAGGGCTCTTCACTTTCATTTCTGTCTTATACTTATTTTGGCCATTTCTGAAAGAACTACAAGTGTGTGTGCATGTGTGAATATTGCATTTTACCATTTCTTTTGTCTACATGTGATAAAAACAAGGGCAGCTTCCAAGAACAATTACTGTGACCAGAATCTAAATAAAAGGGGAACTCAGAGAGGAGAAGGTATGGAAATCACAGGGGATGAGAAGGGAGGTGTCTTCACCATCCAGTAGGTGGAATAACAATTGGATCTGCCCAGGGGTACGTGAGGCTCCAGGCAAAAGGGGTTTGTGGAGGCCTCAGACACAGGGAGGTTAGGCGCCTGGCGCAGTGACAGGGTGAGCACGACCTGAGGGGCCAGTATGTGTAGAGGCTTCATGTTTAGCCTGTGTGACCCAACTCCGTCCAGGACTCAAGAGCACTTGTAAACTCAATTTGGACGAGCAAATGGAAACTGGCTCTGAGTTTCTGGTTTCTGTCTATTCTCTTTTTATGACATTCAGTGTAAGCTCAAAATTCCCCTGGGCCATACAGATGTGTCTAGTTCATCTCTTCTGCTAACGGTGGTGGAGTGTGTGTGTGTGTGTGTGTGATGTGATGTGTGTGGTCATGTGTGTGTTGGTCGTGTGTGTGTATGGTGTGTGTGGTGTGGTGTGTGTGTGGTATGTGTGTCTGATGCATGTGTGTGGTGTGTGTGCATAGTATATGTGTGTAATGTGTGTGTGATGTGTGGCATTTGTGTATGGTGTGTGGTCATGTGTGTGTGGTATGTGTGTGTGAGTGTGGTATGTGTGTATGGTGTGTGGTCATGTGTGAGTGTAGTATGTGTGTATGTGTGTGTGGTGTGTGTGTGGTTGTGTGTGAGTGCGATATGTGTGTATGGTGTGTAGTCATGTGTGAATGTGGTATGTGTGTACGTGTGTGTGAGTGCGGCATGTGTGTATGGTGTGTGGTCATGTGTGAGTGTAGTATGTGTGTATGTGTGTGTGGTGTGTGTAGTTGTGTGTGTGAGTGCGGCATGTGTGTATGGTGTGTGGTCATGTGTGAGTGTGGTATGTGTGTATGGTATGTGTGTGTGGTTGTGTGTGTGAATGTGGTATGTGTGAGTGTGGTATGTATGTGTATGGTGTGTGTTGTTGTTGTGTGTGTGTGGTGTGTGTGTGGTATGTGTGGGGTGTGTGTGTGTGTCTGTGTGGTGTAATCTAGGAGCAAGAAGACAGCTTCTCATTAGCGTCTCAGCCACAGGAGAGGAACAGGACAGTGAAATGGAGGCATATTAAGGAATGGCCCCCAGACAAATGCACCTTGTGAGTTCATTTTGAAGCATCTGACATTTGATTCACAGCGAATCAAAATTCAGGTGATGTATATCTCTGCATTAGTTTCTATTAGTATTAATAGGGAACAGGCATGTGTACCAACACACACATTAGTGAGGCGGACTCCCTGAAGGTTTCTGCCTTGGGGTGAAGGCGCCTATCATTTGCACTTTTGCTACAGTAGAAATGGAACTGTGCCTACTAAAAAGTGTTCCAAGCTTCATGCTCAGCTGGAAAAGGGTATTTTTTTTTCACAGCAAGCAGAAAATCTCACAGAAGATGGCCACATCCTATTATTACTATCAATAATTCACTATTTAGGATTCAGTGTTCTTTAACATCTGTGTTCAGTTTCCATGCAGTGGAAGAAAGGCACCTGATAGTCCTTTTTAAATTCATTAAATTAAGGCTTTTTTGGCACTGGGGATTGGACCTAGAGTCACAAGCATACAGAGTGAGTGCTTTACCACTGAGCCATAGTCCTGGTTGTGAAAATATTAGAAAATATTACTATTAATTGATTATTATAATTATAATTATTATTATTATTTGAGACAGGGTCTCATGTTGGCTAGGCTGGCCACTCACTCGGTATGCAGCTTAATGGTAGAGTATTAGCCTAGCATGTGCAAGGTTCTGGATTCTATCCTTAGTGTCAAAAACAAAAACAAAATAGAAAAGCAAAAAACAACCAAACATAAAAAACAACACAGCATAAAAGCATGAAGAAATCGTGCTTAGTAGTGATTGTTTCAGTGAGGTAGTTCAGAAAAAGGTACTAAATGGTTCCAGAAAAGACATTTTCTCTACTCCACAAAGCAAGAAAAAGCTAAAATTACTCCCAATTTATTTATTTTTTGGATGAAGGGAAGATCAAGTCAAATTTAAGGCAATAAGGATATCATAATATATTAGCATTATGTCAATGACGATGATTTCCGCTGCTAAGACCCAGTGTTTCAGAACATCTTAACCCACTAGAGGTCTGTCCTTTATCCCCAACGCTCCTTCTACTATGTCGTTTGCCCCTGTTCTCCTCCCCACCTCTGCCCACCAACCTGAGCCCTGCCATTCAATAGGCTTTTACCTGAATAGTGAGAAGTGGCTGTTACCAGTTCTACTCCAAATGTCAACCCCACAGAACCAACAGAGGCATCCCTTGGCTTCCCTTTTGCTAGTAGGGAGTGTTTAGAAAGTCCTGTACTATTGCACTGGCTGGTAGCTATGGTTTGAATATGGTCCCTTACCATTCCCCAAACCTAAGTCTTGAGCTAATGGTTTTTAAAGTATAATCTGAACGTGATGTTTTATAATTAAATCCTGTGGCTTCATAAGCACGGGGAATACACACACACACACACACACACACACACACACACACACACACACATTTTTTTCTCTTTTGCCATGAGATGCTCTTTGCTACCTTGGAACTTCTCCAGCAATAAGACCATAATCAGGTGAATCCTTTAAGGTTAGGTCTGTAGCACAGAGAAGGAGTGTTTGACTAGCATGTGTGATGGCTTTGATTTGATTCCCAGCATTACAGATGTGCATTTAATTCTTACACCTCCAGAACTGTGAGGCAAAATAAACTCATTTTCTACACAAAACAGCCTGCCTAAAGTCTAGTTCTGATGCTGCCAATGTTGAGTCATCTCCCTGTCCCCCTGTCCTAAAATCTGAAGTAGAAGTCCATAAGGCTTTAGACAGTCAACTTTGCTATGCTTACCCGTGAGTTCCAGATAAGGCATTCTCTCAGGACTCATGATTTCCTAGATGAGGCTGGACACCACAGAGAAGGTGGGGAAGAGAGAAGGCTTGGTCGTCTCTTGGGTGTGTGCCACCATGGCAACAGTGTGAGCATCATTACTATGACCCTTCAAGGTCTACTGAAATACAGCCAGGGCTACTTGAGGATTCCCTACACACATAAGAGAGTACCGGGTTACCAGGGTTCCCAATGAAAGGATTCAATATTGTCGGGCCACAGATTGAACAGGAAGTCTGGGACCGGAAGCATCACAAGTTACAGTTTTTGGGTCAAGCAGTTAATGACAAACCTTGAACAGAATGCTTACTCTCAACCCAAACCTTTGACTTTGATTGACAGGTGTTTTAAGTGTGGAAATAAAGAGAAGTGTATTTAGGGAACAAAATACTCCAATTCTCGGGGGATCTGAGGCTCTCTTCTGGCCTCTGTGGACACCAGACATACATGCAATAATTATACACCCATGTAGTCAAACATTTATAGAGAGAAAACATGATTAATTTTAAAAAAAGAAAACTAAGAGAAAAATATCTTTGCTACCTAGATCTTTCCATTCTATCTGCCCCACCCTGCACACCTCCCTAGGGTTCCTCTATGCATAGTTCTATATTCCGTTCCTGCTTCCTTCCATCAAACCTCCTTTCAGAGCCCCCTTTCACAGTAGGGTTTAATTAACAACTGTAAAGTACTGCCGTTTCACAAATACATGACCGTGTGGCATGGTAAATCTGAGAGAAAGGAGAATTCGACTGATTATTTCTGGGGTAGAGATCTATTTCATCATCACCATCATCATCATCATCGTTGTCGTGTGTGTGTGTGTGTATGTGTGCATGTGTGTGTGTGTGTGTGAGAGAGAGAGAGAGGAGATGAGTGTGTGTAGGTGCATGTGTCATGGTGTGTGCGTGGGTATCAGAGAACAACTTTATGGAATTCTCTGATACCCACGCACACAACTTTATGGAATTTGTTCTCTCCTTCCCCTTTGTATGGGTTCCAGGGGTTGAACTCATGCCATCAGTCTTGATTGGCAAATGTCTTTGCCTACTGAGACATAGATCTAGAATCCAGTACGGATGTTATGATTTAAAAAATAAAATCTCAGCATGTAGAGATGTCCTATATAATACGATAGCTGCTGGGTATATGCTAGAGTTAAAATTGAAATAAATTAAAACCGTGTAAGAGGATCAATTTAGTTCTCTGCTTGAACCGGTCACATCATAGGGACACACTGTAGGGACATGTACCAGTGGGTCCCAGACTAGGCAGTGCAGAAATGAGATTCTTCTATCTGCACAGGGACTTTATTGGGACTTTGGAAATCGTCCCGTACTGGGAAATGGCGAGCCAGAATTGTGACAGTGAATGGTGGCTGCCCGGGGAATCTGGTTTGAGTAGTCACAGTTCAGTTGGGCAGGTCTGGCTGGTTCTTCTGTTTTGGAGCAGGGACCCAGACAGAGGTTGGCTGTCTGTGGGCAGATGTTGAGTAGATAAACATCTCTGACCAGGGTGGACTGCTTCGAGGAAGGGATGGATCCAGTCTCTAGCAACAAATAGACTGGGCACAGATGAAAGAGACACACCAGAGTTAGCTGGACCCCGAATAAACGGAACTAGAAAAACATATATGCATTTACTTTAAATTTGTATTCATATCTTCAATAGTCTTATGCTAGTGACAGACTTTTTGGTTTTTTTATTTTAAAATAGTTGTCTCAATTTTGAAGCAGAAAACTTTAAAGAAACATATTGGATGAAATCTAGTACAGTAGTAGTTAAATGAAGTTCATGACTTTTTAGGCTTTAGGGCGAAATTCAGTGGTCAAGCTCTTGATTAGCATCGGTGACATTCCAAGCTGAATTCTCAGCATTGTTAAGAAATAGTAAGTAAGTAAGTAAGTAAATCTACAGATGTAGTTTACTAAAACTTAAAATGTGAGGGACAATGATGAGATGTGAAAGAGGTGTTTACTGAGCTCAGTGCTAAAGCCCCACACTGTTTCAGAGGACCATGAGAAGGTATCAACGTCATGGTACAACATTAGTTTACACTAACAAAATTGTAGCATCTATATATTTATTTTATAGGAGAAGGGGCCCACAGGTGCGTAGGTACCTAGAGTTCATGGAAATCATAACAGCCTAATGCTCAGTGTCTTGGGGGAGTCTTGAGGTCCTGGAACTCAGAAGGCCAAGCTTGCTCAGCATCACCACAGGGGGCGAGGTGGTTAAGTTACATTTGACCAGACCAGTCAAAGAGTGTCCAACACAGAAACATCAGTGTCCCCAGTACGTACTCAAGGTAAGAGTGACATGAGTTCAGCTGTGGGTGAAAAAACTGGGTGCTCAGGGCACCAGGCTGAGGTGCCCTATATAGAATATTAATAATATTCTACATATATATTAATGATATCCTATATAGGCAGGACTTGTCTCTGCTCAGATGATCACTACCTGCTCCCAGGATTGGTTAGGCAGTTGTCAGGGTTACATATTTTGGGGAAGCTTTTCTGGGAACAGGGGAGAGAGTAACACACAAGCAGTGGTGGCTTAACGCATAAACTATTAGGTAGGCATATGAGTGTATGCATCTTTATAGTCACACCCTGGGGCTCTAGGGACAGTTATCCCCGTGGTCTCAGTCAAGGTGCTTATGGTTAAAGAGCACAGAGATGAGAGACAGAGAGATAGACTGATAGACAGACACATACAATTGAACACAAAATATGACCTGGGAATGATATTGTCTGTCCCTTTGGGGAAAAGCAGCTTTTGAACCAATTACACAGTCTTTCCTGCAGGCAAATGCTGATGGGAAACAGACAGTGAGGGGAAGTTGAAGTTGATCTCAAGACTTCTTGCCATGAACTGCGTGCCACTCTGTTCTGGAAGAGTGTGCTTCCAGGCTTTGTCCCCGGACCTGCTCCATGGGACCCTGTATTTACTCTCCTATTGCCAAGTGAGGCCAATGGCATTGAAAAATCACCCTATTATAACCTGCGATAAAAGCAGCAGCTACTTAGAGGATCAAGCAATAAACCCCCAAGGAAGACAAATGGCTACAAGCAGATGCCTGATGCACGTTGGGGAACAAAGGACAGAACAGACACTCCTATCCCGGGCTCATGCGTGTCCATGGGCTTGGGTCACCTGACAGAAAGCCAATCACTTCTACACAAAAACAACCTGAAAATGAAGATGCATCATGCAAATGCTAGTTATTATGACAAAGCCACTAGAAATGGGAAATCAGAGTAATTTTATGTAATACTTTCACTTGGGCCACAAGTTTCATAACCCTTGTTCAGAATTATTTTCTCTGGTCTAAATATTTACCATATGGGTGCAAAAGACTCAGTGTAAATAAACACTTTTTAAAACCCTCATCTTTTAGGGGTGCTCAGGGCTACTGTTTAGGGGGCTTAAGCAAGCCATGCAGATATTCCTCCCCTGTGTAACTGGTCTATTTTCTATTATTGATTGTAGCTGTTTCTCCAGTAGCATCCAGCACGTATTCCACAAATTGCTTCCTTCTTAATCTCAAGGGTTTCAGCAAACCACATTCAAATGGCATGGAAAAAGTGTTAGCCCACATTTTCCATTACATCAGAGTCTCGCCCAGCGGGCCTGGGGCTTGGTGGTGGCGGTAACCACTGGCTACCTCAGTGTCCCCACGTGTGTGATTAAACCACGAATACATACTGTGGTTCAGCCATGGAAGAGGCCACAGTGGTGAGCTAGGGAGCCAGGTCAGGCATTCACTGTCATTTGTCTGGCAGCTGTCGTCAGTCAACAAAATCCTATCTGAGACCTCAGCTGCCCACAGCTTTGAACAGTCCATGTTCATGGTTCCAGAGTAGAAGGGCAAGCAGCTAAGAGGGAGGAAGGCTGAACGGTAGTCTCTCTACTGGACAGAATGAGAGCGAATGGAAAAACGGGCTTTTCATAAATGAATGAAGAACCTCGTGATGCACGGAAGAGCTCAAAACGCACGCTTCTAGCAAGGAAACGGAGCTAGCATGCAAACCACACACGCGATAGCTCACCCATTTTTTACTCCCCAAGAACTTACTCTCACATTCTGCAGCAGCTGCCACTGTTTGGATTATGAATAGCAATAAGCCATATGGCCTGACAGAAATGAATCACACATATTTTCACATGGACAAATATTATTATTCCCAAACATAAACACGTCCATATAAGTGTTTTTCCTCTTGGGAGGAATATAGCCCCCAATGGCAGTTCTAAGTAGATGGACTCCGTACATGTAAAAATCACCTGCCAAAGCTATTATCATCAAGACCCCCGCAATGCTCTCCCCACGCTCGCTCTTTCCTTATTTGTCGTCAGCAATACTCAGTGTGGTGGAGAAGACGCAGAAGGAAGAAAAGGAGAAGGGAAGGATCAGTGGAAAGCACATCTGTGGAAGGGGCTCCACACTGAGCCTTGCTCTGTCGTTAGCTGTCTTCACCCAGGAGCTCTCGTTATAAAGCACTGTGATTGCCTGGGAATGATTATGCTGGACACCGAGCCACCAAGACCCGGAGGTGAAGATGGAAAAGGCTTTATGGGGCCACTTAGACATGTCGACACAGAGTCGTTTGAAGAATCATTCATTGCTTCGTTTGTTTGTTTGTTTGAGATAGGGTCTCTATAGCTCAGGTTGTTCTGGAACTCAATATGTAGTTTAGGTTGGCTTTAAACTCATGGTAATCCCCCTGCGTCAGTCCTCCAAGAGCTGGAATTACAGATGCGATCCACCATACCCAACTAATATCTTTCTCTGGCTCTGATTTTATTTCAAAGCTGTTGAGGACAGTGTCTACGAAAGATTACCTGGTCCTCATCTGTGTGTGTGAGCTCATGTGTGTGAGCGGCAGCTGTGGGGAGGCGCATGCGCGTGGGTATCTATGTACACAGGGAAGCCAAAAGGACAGCGTTGGCGGTCATTCTTCAGTTGTCAGCCATGTTAAGTTTTCGAGATAGGGTCTCTCCTTGGCCTGAGACTTAACTGTTGTAGGCTAGGCTGGCTGGACCGTGAGCTACAGAGACAGACCTGTCTCAGTGTGCCCAGCGCTGTAATTATAGGCACAGACTGTCATGCTGGACTGTTTTTATCTAGGTTACAGCTGATTGAGCTTAGGTCCTCATGCCTGCAAGGGAAGACTCTACCAACTGAGCTATCATCCTGGTCTTAAATTTCTATTTCTCCTTTTTCCTTGTCTCCTCCTACTATGTGTGCACGCACGTGTGTGTGTGTGTGTGTGTGTGTGCTGTCTGCTACCCAGTTCTTATGTGGCCTCTGGGAACCTGAACTATGGTCCTCACACTTGACCAAAAAGTACTTAGCCCAGGTCCACTCCCCATTTCTCATTTTAAATTAGGTCTTATTACTTCTTGCTGTCATTTCTGGTTTTCCTCATATTTCTTTTTTTTTGTTTGTTTGTTTTTTTTTTTTTTTTGTTTCTCAAGACAGGGTCTCTCTGTAGCTTTGAAGCCTATCCTGGAACTAGCTCTTGTAAACCAGCCTGGCCTCGAATTCACAGAGATCCACCTGCCTCTGCCTCCTGAGTGCTGGGATTAAAGGCGTGTGCCACCTCTGCCCAGATTTTCCTCGTATTTCCTTTCCTAAAAATTCTTTTTGTTGTTGTTTTCTATTTTGAGACAGAGTTTTGCTGTGTAGCAGCGGACTGGCTTCAGACCCGCAATCCTCCTGCCTCAGCCTCACAAGTGCTGCGATCACAGGCAGGCACCATCACCACACCTGGCTTAGAAATTCTGGCTGCGTTCCTCACCCCAAGACCCTGCAGCTTGAGGTGTCAGCTGCTCTGTAACTGCGCGGAAACACTTCTCTCTCTCCCTGCTAACCCTTAGCCTCCTTTGCCTCTGCCCAGCTTCCTGGGCTCCGGGGCGCCTGCTGGTCTTCTAGGGAGGACTTAAGTGACATGGGTAAGAAGGAATGTCCAGGAAGAACTCAGCCATAGTACACGGATGTTTCTGTGGCATGCAGATCCTGCGGCCACCGTGGGTCATCTCCACTGCTGTGTAGTGCCTACTGAGAAGAGCACTAGAGGCTCTGGGCATGCAAACCCTGCATAAGCAGGGCAAGTGTCACCTGACAACATGGCACTGTTGCATGTTTTGAGGCTCACATAGATCATCGAATCAGAAGTTTTGGGTCTGCGGCTTAGTTGTTTTAATCAGCCTTCAGAGGACCAAGCTGCAAGTTCACTTTGAAAGTGATGTGACCAGTTGGTCTCATCTGTGCTTGGCAATTGGCTTCTATTTACCTATATTTCTCTTAGATTTCAGTGCCTAAAATTAAACTATAATCTCCACACATTATTGCATTTATTAACTTAATACTAGGTATTGTGATAATCCAATTAGACAATGCTTAAGAAAACTTTAAGCCTGCTATACATACTAGTTATCACTATTAATCCTGAGTGTATCTTTAATGTGTGAACACCTATTTGTGTGTGTTCACGTGTGAGTGCAGGGATGTGAGGAAGTCCTTGGTCTGCATCTTTCACCTTGTTTGAGACAGTGCCTCTTTTTGCTTGCTGCTGTGTACATCTGGCTGACTCACTTGTGAGTTTCTTGGGATCCTCCTGCATCACATTTCAATGCAGGGGTGCTAGGATTATAGATGGTGTTTTCTTGGGGTCTAAACACAGGTCTTCACACTTGTGTGACAAACATTTTACCCATGGAACCATCGTCATAAGCCCTGCTTTAGTTAGCGCCATTGTGTCATCATTGATACTATTATGCTAATGATATCTCAAGTCAATAAACATTTTAAGTATGATCACTCTCCACCGTCAACTCAGAGTCACATACTCCTGTAGCATGGTTGACTCTCACCTGAAACTAACATGTCTTTGTGGCAGATGGAAATACAGAACCTATATTGAAAATAATAGTATAAGTGCAAAGGCTGAAGCATCCTCACCACTGGACAGGAAGTGATCTTGCTACATCTGTCAAAAGCACCAAGAGCTCGGGAAGGAGAAAGGGAGGCTCTCCCAAAGGAAAAGCAGCAGCCACCGGGGCGTAAATTACTCAAAGAAGACCAGGGAAGATGAGGGCAAGGGGAGGGTGAGTATTCGTTTAAGGTTTTTCTGTATTTGAAAGATCACAGGGATGTCAGAGAGAGAGAGAGAGAAAGGCAGAGAGAGAAAGAGGGAGAGGGAAGGAGGGAGAGAGAGAGAGAGAGAGAGAGAAATAAAGAAAAACAACACAAACATCAAAACAAAAACTCAATCCATGGAAACTTCATCTTCCATTTTCAGTGCAGGGCTGGGTTGAATGTTGCTATACAAAAGTAGAAATGCCAGCCTGCGTGAGTTCTGTATTAAAAGTCACTCGGTAAAAAAAAAAAAAAAAAAAAAACCTTCTATTTTACTTCTATTAAAGTCGCTGCTGAAGGAGAGCCAAGAGGCTGCCCTTCGTGTTGTTCAAGAATGACACCAATCACCCTGCCTTGGCACACTCGTGGGTTTCTTGCAAGGACTTCAGCAGGTGTCTTCTGAATAGCAGCCAGAATCACACTGGACAGGAACACAGCAGAGGTTACATCAATAATGCCATGCAGGATGATGGCGGCCCCCTCCTGCTGGCCCCGGGAGCTGGCAGACATCACACTGCCACTTGGAGCTTCCAGCCAACAGCAATGTCACTTTAACATATTCAAGACAGAGACTAACTGAATCAACGGCTCAGGCCAGGTTCCAAAGAGATAAAGCAAGGCTCGGAGAAGAAAGGGGACAAGGAAAAATATGCATATTCTGCACTAGTAAGTTCTAGTTTAGGGAAAGGGGACATTTTCAATTTAAATTATTAAAATGTGCAACTGTCACATTCCCAAAGGCACTTTTTTTTTTTTGTGAACAGATTATATCTAAGCAGAAGAAGGAGCCGTGGAGCATGGTTTTTTTTTTTTGTTGTTGTTGTTGGAATTGCTACAGGGTGAGTACTGTGATACAAGAGAAAGCACCAGCCAGGGTCACAGGTGAGAGCTGCCCCTGCTCTGAAAGCCCCTAGACTCCTGCTCTCAAGGCCTTGGCTCCCTTTCCCCTTGATTAATAAGCATCTTTCAATAAGTGCCATTTGTCTTCCTCCATTTCTCTAATCTTCTTAAAGTTTGGATTCAAAGAACAGTCATGGTACCCACCAGAGAATAATTAAGGGCTTACAGCAGCTGGATGTAGCTCAGTGGGTAGTCCCAGAACTTTGAGGCTGAGGCTGGAGGATCACTGTAGCTTTGAAGCCAGCAAGGCATATAGAGTGAGCACCCATCTCACACAAAACAAAACAAACCAAAAACCAAAAAACAAACCCTAAAAACCTCAGACTAACAGGGTAGATCTGACGGCCCAGTGCTCACTTAGCTTACATGAAGCCTGGGGTTTGCTCTCTAACCCCGGATGAACAGGACATGGTGGCACATTGTCTGTACTCTCAGCATTAAGGTGGGTAGGGGTGAAGGAAGGCAGATCAGAAGTTCAAGGTCATCCTAAGCTACATAGCAAGGTCTAGACTAGTTTGGGATACAGGAAACTTTGTTTCAAAACCACCATCAATACCAAACCTGGCCTGGTGAGATGGCTTATTGGTAAGTGCTGTCAAGGTAGAGAACCTCAGTTCAATCTCAGAGACCCACATGGTGGACATAATCAACTCCAAAAATTGTTCTCTAATCTCTATATATACATCCTGGCATGTATGCACACACACACACATACAAATGTAATAATAATAATAATAATAATAATGATAATAAATTTCGAGCCAACCAGCCAAACAAAAACCCATAGTAAAGTTTAATTCCAGTTCCAGTCCTTCTCTTGACCTGTTGGCAGTTTCCTTTTCAACATCATAGAAGATTGGTTCGATCAGGCTGACAGTCCCAACAAACACTCAGACATTGCAGCAAAGGCGAACATGCTTACCTCTCCTATAGTGGGCAGCTATCTTCAGTCCAGACTGACTAATGTGTCTTCCAATTCCCTCTCTTTCTTTCCTTCCTTTTTTTCTTTCTTTCTTTTCCAGACAGTATCTCTTGTAGCCCAGGCTGGCCTCAAACTCACCATGTAACTGAAGCTAGCCTTGAACTTGTAATCCCCCCGCCTCTCAGTATTGGGAATGATTACAGGCATTTGCCACTGTAGGTGTCTCCTATCTTTTGATTGTTTTGTGAGGAGATTCATTCTCCGGATTGTTATGTGAAGTTTTCTTGATTTAATGTGTGGCTAAAATTGTTTCTGAAACAATGACTGTGAAAACAGACGCAGGCCAGTTATGGTGGTCCACACCTTTAATCCCAGCATTTGGGAGGCAACGGCAGGTGGATCTCTGTAAATTCGGTGCTAGCCTGGTCTACACAGTAAGTTCCATGACAGCCAGGGCTATATATAGAGAGACCTTGTTTCAAAAAACAGAGCAAAACAAAATCCCACCCAACATAAGATGAAGAAGCAGGAGAAGGAGGAGGAGGAGAGTGAGCAAAAGGAGAATGAGAAGGAAGAGAAGGAGGAGGAGGAGGGGGGTGGAGGAGGAGGACAACAATAACGACAACAAAAACACAATATATGTCAGCTGGAACACGCCTGTGCTCTTTTGCAAATTTTGCCTAATATGATTCAAAATTCCCAACCCGTGGGGACCCAAACGTTAACTCCTTCCTCTTTACAGTCGTCAAGTGAACTGCATGTTGTAGCCCCTTTTCCTGTAGTCCTGAGATATTTCCTGTTTGTACAACTAAACAGAATATGTATGGGAGAATCCCTCTTCTAGCACTGAAACACGCTGCTTAGTAGCAACTGCCAGAAGGCAGATGCTCAGTGTGGAAAGACTAGAAGAGAGGCGATCTAGCTACAGACTGAGACAGGGCCAGAAGTAAAACACGTTCCACAGTGACCAGGGAGAGGTTCAGGAGCGGGAATCAGGAATTGGACCACGATATCCTCAGACTAGCTAGAAAGGAAGAGAGTGTTGAGGGAGAAAATTTCCAGGTGGCAGAAGTGTCACCTACAAGATTGTGACTACAGTCTCAGGGTGCTGGTTTGCAGAGAATTTTCTAAAAAGGTCTTGGTCAACTCAAGGAGCAGGGAAGGAAGTCGAAAAGAAAATATGCTGGCCTTTAAGAGTGGACCTAAGGAGAAGTGGGCTTCTCTCTTCAATACTGCTAGGTGGTTACATTTTGCTAACTGGTGCATTTCTACCCTACAGGATTCCATCAGCCAACTCATGCTTTACATTTCTTAGAAACAAATTCCAGACCAGGACAGGTCCAGTACTTAGACCTTCCAGACTGGCCTCTAAAACCTTCAAAATGCAATCTACCTGACCAGACTGACTTCATTTAAACACTGCTCCCTTCATGATAAATATATTTTTGTCTGGACACCTCTCATGGCTCCTGTTCCCTACAAAGTCAAAACTCCCTCCTGGGCCTACAGGCATATATTAGATCAAATCAAATTTTTCTTTCTGCAGTCCTTTATACCTATTTCCTGTCCAACCATTCAACAGTATCCCATGACCAGGGACATTTCTGTAAACGCCACCCCTGACCTCCCATGCTCCTCCCTCGCCCTGTCACCTCTTACCCTTCATTCTCTGTCAATTTCCTTCTTGCATTCTTCTGTGACTCTTATAGATCTCACTGACTTCCCTGACATCAGCATCACTATCCCATTTAATTTCTGTGCTGTGTCCTCTGCCACTCAATCATATATGAGTTTGTTTTCTAATTGTTTCATGCATATATATATATATCTTGTCTTTCAATTATACTTTGACCTGCAGGAATCTCTCTTCCCTGTGTTCTTAGTGGAAAAAGCATTTCCAAAACAGAGGCGGAAAGGGACAGATTTCAGGGTTGAGTAAAGAATGATGATTTGTAGATTCCAGGAAAAGATGTTCACACAGGACTAAGGAGCTGGTTACTATTTTCCAAACCACATGTGCAAAGATGTCATGCCCACTGCCGCAGCATGCTCGTCAACAGCCATGCTTATGGAGGCTCCTGTTGATCGTGTGCTGCTCAACTGCTACCCCTAATTTATGTGCAGGGCAGAGATCTGGTCTACCAGCTGTCCTGGGTAACTTGAAGTTGTACTTGGAGAGAAGCTCTTTGATTTGAATTCCTGGGAGCTTGTATTTATTGCCTTCTTGTAGCTAACTGTTTTCCAGTCCTGTCCAGTAAGAAATTGAGTTTCTAAGTTACAGAAGTATTCTGCAGAGGTAAAGACATACAAAATCGCAGGTGTGCTAAGAAACAAAAAAGGTCCTGATAGTAAGGGTGACAGAAACTAACAAAACCATCATGAATGGCAGAAAAAAAATGGAAAATGGAAAATAATGTCCAGTGGCCACCATTCTGTATGAGCTTGCCAGCTCTGAGTAGCAGAGGCTTTGGTTGTTTCCTCCTAACCTGCTTTCCAACAGAAAGTGTCAAACTACTTATTAAAATTGTATGCCTCACCATCTCTATGGTGAAGATAACAACCTGCTGACCTTAGGAGAGGTGGGGTGCATTAATTATAGTCGAGAGACACTGGGAAAATATAGCAGGCTGTTCAAAATCTCTTTCTGTAGATTCACAGGCTCCTGAGCAGTCATTGGATCATAATGGATTTCTGTCCTTCCCGCCCTGGGCAGGTTCTGTGCCCAAGAGTCTGAGTTAGCAAGTGCTCTCTCTGTTGCCTGGCCTGGAGGAAGGCAGGGAGAGGCTTCTGAGCATTGCCAGCTGCCTGGAGTTCTATGGACCATCGTTGTGACTCTTTTGCAGGGGATTTACTAACTGTCCACCAAGGGCCTAGTAGCAAGTTGTAGTTGCAGAGGTGGACCCAGAGATTCTAGAAGAGAGAATTTTCAAAAAGGTGCTTCCCTTACCAAAAGAACAGGCTGGCCTGAATTGCACTGTAGTGGTTTCCTTTATAATTTACATGGTTCTTCCCTGTGACTGTCTTATCCACTAGTTCTTTGATCCATGCTCTTTGCAGGGGTGGGGACTTGGTGCTGCGTGGAAAGGACCAACACAGGCCTCTTGGTCCGTTGTGCATTCTCTGAATTTGGGCATGGGCCAGGACTATACACTCTCTAAAGACTGAAGGGCAAATGGAGCCTGTTACTGCCTGTTACTCCATACTGGGGCTCTTTGAAGTTCAAATTCTCCTTTTTACCAGGGTACATGCAGGAAAAATCCTCATTAGTATTTATAATCTGTAAATGTAAACTTAACAAAAATGACAACACGAAAAAATGAATCAGTCTATTCTAAGAACAGAGACATGGAGATTCCAGGTGTGCTTGGAAGGTAAAGAAGTGAATGAGTTGTTTAAACAAGGACAGATATTTGTCCTATGCTATGGCAGTTTCTGTTTATTCAGACCTCAAAAAATGAGGTTATGAAATTATCAGGAAAGTGGATAGAACCAGATTAGATTAAGTGAGGAACACTAGGCCTATAAAGCCAAATTGTCCTTCCTCACATGCAGACTGTAAGTTTCTACAGATGTGTGTTTATATGGTAATAAGCGTGGGAAGAATTCAGGGAACTAGAAAGGGCCACGTGAGGGAAAGGAATGCTTTGAAGAAGAGCAGAGGGGAGAAAAGAGAAGACACACAGTGTGGTGTGGGAGGTCCTTCTGTATATGGGTTGCTTTTATTGGTTAATGAATAAAGCTGTTTTGGCCAGTGGCTTAGCAGAATAGAGCAAGGCAGGAATCTCAAGCAGATAGAGGGGGAAGAAGGTGGAGTCAGGGAGCCGCCATGGTCATGTAGCCACCGCAGGAGACAGATGTGCTGGAAACTTGCCGGTAAACCATGAGCTTCGTGGTAAAATATAAAATAATAGAAATGGGTTAATTTAAAATGTAAGAGCTAGCTAGAAATATGCTTAAGCTATTCACTAAACAGTATTGTCATTAATATAGTTTCTGTGAGTTTATTTCGGGTCTGGGTGGCCAGGGAATGAACAAGCAGCCTCCAACTATACACAGTGGAGAAGAGAGAGCTGGGGGCAGAATGGTCAAGGAGGGACAAGGAGATGGGGGAGAGCAGGTGAATCAAAAACTTTATTATGGATCTGTCATAACGTTACATTGTATGAAAATGAATAAATATATTTCAAAAATGTGAATGCTGATATAAAAATTGTGTCTTTTAGATTGTGGCCTTAGAAAGTAAATTTTTTTTTTATATTCCTCTCAAAGTATCACACAGTCTTGCTTGCCAGATTAGGCTCAGCATTAAAGCATGAGACACTAGAGATAGTGAACAGCTTTTAATGAGCACAACGAGACTACATTTGAAATCAGTGTTTGGCGTTCTTGGAGTCAACTTCCTATCATAAAAGAAGGTAGCACAGGTCATTCTGATAGACAGGTCACCGTGTTACCCCAAAAGATAGTGTACCATACCAATCTTAGAATCATTTCTGTTGTCAGTGCTCTTTTCTGTTTCCAGTGAAGTTTCAATTCATATTAGGAAGGCAAAAAGAAGATGAAAATCTATGCTATGAGACAGTGTTGTAAAACGAATGAAGACAACTGTCCATTGCAGGCAGGATGGGATCTGGGATCTTGAAGCTCACTATAGATTGTCTGGATGGGGGGACTTACATTTGTTCAACTGTCAAATGGGAAGACCAACAGGGCCCTTAAGGGTTTTGCTACCCTGGGAACTCTGCCAATTTGTTTGAACCAAACACAGCTCTTGGTAACAGGAAGAATGAGAGGGAGGCCTGAATTTGCCTAACCCAAAATCATGAAACTTAGTCTCAAGTATTAGTAGGCTCCTTTATCATATACCCCTCTGACCACACCACACACGCACATCTGTATATACACACCTCTGCACACGTGGAGCAATAAACTATTTCAAAAGGAAATGGTTACAGACATCCCCTCTCCCAGCAAACGACAATCTGACAGAGTCCTAAAAACACTTCATTTGAAACCCAAAACTCAAGTTCTTCTTCAGAGTCCCCATCAGCAAGCCTCCGAGCTACTGAGGTCTCACTATCTTGCATGCCAGCAGGCTGTTGAGTATGGTTCATCAATAACATTAGGAAAAAAAATCCACAGCAAACATTTCATTCAAAGCCATTTATCACTAACAGCATTTGGTATCTAGAAGGCATGTTTTACTTAAAACTAATGAGCAAGACCACAATCTTTCGATTATACATTCCCCCTTCATCTTCATTTTATAAAAAGCCACGAGGAAAATGCCCGGCAGGACGTCCTTGATAGTAAATACTTTTTTTCCACTTACCATTAGTTTGCTCCAAAACTCAGCTTCCCTTGCGAAAGGATCCATCTTGGAGGGAGAAATCTCTCGTGTGGCTTTGTCAAGGGTGTCCCTTGGATGGCTCAAGTGACCAAACATGGGAGAGCAAACATTTCCTGCCGGCAACTTTCCTAATATTGACGGTTGAGTTCTCTCATACCTGGCAGTCTTGGGAGAAATGGAATTTACATATGTTGGGGTGAGATGGGTGTGGGCTTTCCCACAGTTATGATTCAAAATGGAGATATGTCTGAGCCAAGGAAATAATAATGCAACTCAGAAGAGAAAAGCATGTCTCTCATCACTGCCAATCATGGCACGACAGCTCATATCGCCATGTGCAAACGTGCCACGCCTCAGTCTCCATGCCAAGAATCTTCCAGTGGGCGGTGTAGGTGCCTTCTGGCATTTTTGTCAGGGCCAGCTCTAGTAATTACACACCTCGCAGCTTGCTTTAAGGCGTTTACAGTATACAAAAATGTACATCTGGAATGCAAACAGGTTTCAAACATCCAGCATTCATGTGGGTGACAGTAACCAACGGATCCATTCTCTACCCTACCATTTTAGAACAGGTAAAACACGACATTAAATAGCCACCTAAGCAAATAGGAGCTTAAAATATTCTTGTTTCTCCTGACAAAATGTGGGAGATTTTACTTCCATAAAAATATCCTGGGGAATTTCGTCTGTGTTGATCATCTGAGAGATGAGCATCCTCATTTTCTCTCGAAGTGATGGCTCTAAGGATTGGGAAGAGGAATGTCTTCACTGTCTGATGAGATGGTTCAGCAGGGACAGGAACTCAGTGGCAAGCCTGATGACCGGATCCCCAGGACCTACATGGGGAGGGGAGAACTGTCTCCCACAGGCTGTGTTCTGACCTCCACACTCATGTCTTGGCACTTGCATGCACACACACACACATAAACACACACACACCCCTCCCACTGAATAGAATGTAATTTAAAAATAAATGTATTTCTTTTTTAAATAATTTAATCAATTAATTTTAATCAGTGTACAAAGGAACAGGTCTCATGGTTGCATTTTTCATACATAATTTGCTTTTGTATGAAAGCAAATCTTTGTATGTCTTCCTCATGTCCCCCGTCTTTTCCTCACACCCGACTGCCCCTTGTCCTCTTTTTGCTCTCATGTCAGAAATCCAACACCCCCTCCCCACCCCTTGTGCCAGCGGAAGGAAAAGGGGATATAGCGCCACACAAGGCCTGACGGGAGGTGTGGGAGAACTCTGACCATTTCCTTCTGTAGTCTCACGGCCATTCTGCAATCAGCCGACATTTCTTGGATACTTGGTGTCTATAAAGAAGTGAAACCTCAGGGTGAAGAGCAAAGTTCACATGCCGGGACAGATTCTCCTTGGACGGCATTTCCTTATGCGATCTGACACCATGCTCCCTTGGGCTGGCTTCTGATTACTCAGGGTTTCCTGTGCTCTGTCCTTTATTGTACCTGTGGTCCTAGGCTGAGCTGTGCCACCAAAGCCTGCTTCGCAAAACCAGAAGCTGCCGCCGCTGTGGCAACAGCCCGAGACCAGTAAGACAGTTTCCCCTTGTTAGTGGGGGCGAGGCTTCCTGAAAGGCTCAGTCTAAAGACATTTCATACAGAAAAGCAGTTATTCACACCTGCTAGACTTTCTTTCTTTCCTGGTTACTCCAGATGATCGCCGTATTAACTGTTCATATTTATAAAATAAAAACATTGTTTATATGTTAAGAGCTCTGGGGACACATAAGGCACATGGGTCAGAGTTGCCAAAGGACAGTGACTTTTCAGTGAGGGAAAGCTGAGTTTTCTGGACGGATGCTTAAGAGTCCTCCTGTACTCTTTTGCCCTGTCAGCCTGAAGGCCACAATTAGCTTACCTACTTCTTCAACCTCTGAGCCTTCAGAACCTGTTGTGTGGGTCCAGCCACATAATCAGTCCACCCTGGACTGCTGTGCAGCCGGTACATCAACCCCCGGAAGTGCGCAACTCCCTGGAGGACAGTGAACAACTATCTAGGCCTTTAGGGAGGTTTCTTCCTTGCCACTGGGGCAAGTCAATATTCTATTTGTGTTAATATGCATGTCATTGAGTATGGCGACATGCACTTTTATGAAGGCATGCTTTTTAAAAACTAAAACCCATCCTTCTAAACTGTATACAAAACTCTGAGATAGACATGTATACACTTGACGCAAAAGTCCCTGGATATTTAATGGAATCCCTTGGCATTTGTCAGCGTTTACAGCCTTTGTAAAACTACCTGTCAAATGTAAGTTTTACAAGCTGTGGATTTATAGACTGTGTTCTAGTAAACTGAAGGATCCAGGATAATCCTGTCTTCCCTCTGCCTGATTCACCTGAGATCACTGGAACGCTAAAGTAACTCTACTTAAACTTCTTCCAAGAGAGCAGTTTTGAACCCTTTGATGATTGGCAGTGCCATTTATGCTTACTCAGTTCCAAACCACTTGTGAGGAAACCAGAATACAAAGTTGATTTATATTTTCCAAGAAATGAAACTGATTTTAGGGCTGGGAGTGTAGCTCAATCATAGAGCCTGTAGCATGTACAAACGAATCTGGGTTTAATCCCCAGGATGGCATAAACTGGGTGTGGTGGTACAGGCCTGTAACCCCAGGACAAGTAGAAGGTGGAAGGAGAAGGGCCAAAAGTTCAAGGTCATCTGTGGTTACAAATGTATTGTACAGATCACCCATGTCCATTACTGGAGTACCCTGGACCACTGACAATAGCAATTAGAAAATTAAAACTATGAGCGAGCCTTGCCATGATGCTTTGAGGTCTAATAACAAAATAAGACACGTCTCATCCTTGCCTACGTGATCTATAGAAGAATGAACAGACGAGACACAGAGAATACACGTCTAAAAAAGCTCTTATGCACAGAGAAGGAAGCGGGCAGACTCCTTGTGCTTTGGAAGTCAGTCTGCAGGATGCCATAGCTAGAACAGGCATAGTGAAGACCCTAGTATGAGTAGAAGGTAAAGTGTAAATTAAGCTCTGTATTTGTGTTGTCCTATAGACAGTGTAAGGGCTGGCATGTGTCAGGTTGCTATGGCTAGCTGCCTTTGGTCCTGCAGTGTCCTTGAAGGACAGGGCAGAATCTCAACACACATGGACACTTGACTTGTTTTCTTGTCTCTGCCCATAGGAGCTGGTGAGCAAGGCCAGGAAAAGGAAATGAGAAAGAAAACTCATCACTATGAAGCATGTGTGTGTGTGTGTGTGTGTGTGTGTGTGTGTGTGTGAGAGAGAGAGAGAGAGAGAGAGAGAGAGAGAGAGAGAGAGAGAGGAAGCGAGCATGGGGAGAGATCTGAAGGGCTGGTAGAGACGAAGTCTTTGCTTGTGCTCTTTGTATTGGGAATTGGCCAGGAAGTGTCCCTGAAGGACAAGGAGAAAGGCCTGCTCAGAGGACTCTTCACATGCTTCTTCTACAGCCTAAAGAGTCTAGTGAGCCTGCAGTGGCGTGAACATCTTTTTCTGGACTCATCTTTTTCTGGACAGCAGCTCTAACTTAGAGTATCTACTAATCTCAAGACCAGAGAAAACAGCTAGCCTGGGAACAAGAGTTTCAGGAGATTTCTGGGACTTTTTAGGAGGAAGGGAAAGTTCTGAACCAAAATGCATTAGACACACACTTCATTCTTGCTCTTTGCCGGCACTAGCATTTCCTTATCGGAAACTGTGAGGTAGACCCCAATTTTCACTGGAGAGGGCAACTGAAGGCTGGAAAGTTTCCCCAGATTTTCAGTATTCACCCAACTGGATGTAGTGTAAAAGCAACATTAGTGGAGATGTGGGTGTGAGTCGGGTGGGCGGTGCGTGGTAGGGGATGGGTGGTGGGGTGTTGGTGGTGGAGGTGGCAAGTAGGGGGTTTATTTATCTGCCAAATGGTCAAGAAAGAGCTCACTTCAAGTATTTTTTTATACTTTTATTTACTGGCATGTATGTGTGTGTGTGTGTGTGTGTGTGTGTGTGTGTAGGTCAGAGGACAACTTGAAAGAGTTGGTTCTCTCCTTCAGGCTTGGGGCCAAGAGCCATTACCTGCTGAGCCATCTCATTGGTAGTCTCACACTGTATGATAGTGGTCATTAAGACATTAAATCATGATTAAAATCCATGCTGGTTTGCTTCAAAGTTCAAGGCATCCCGGCCTCCGGAACTCTCTACTCACACTGAGCTACTAACAGCCACGTTCTAATAAGGTTAGAGTCTACGTAGAGACCGTCTAAGAAGGCATTAGACCCCACCTGGTGAATGTTGTTAGAAATCCTGTGAAGACCCAGTAACAGTCCATCCCTAGGTTGAGAGTCTACGACAGCAAGCGGTTCTCAACCTTCCTAATGCTGAGACCCTTTAATACAGTTCCTTATGTTGTGGCACTCCCAACCATAAAATTATTTTTATTGCTACTTCCTGTAACAACTGTAATATAGCTACTGTATGAATTGTATTGTAAATATCTAATATGCAAGATATCTGATATTCATCCCCCATGGGGGTTGCAACCCATAGGTTGAGGGCCACTGGTCTAATGACTATTTACCTAAGCCTAGAAACTGTGCCAAGGAGAAGGTAAGTGGTGGTTGACTAAAGCTGAAGGTAGCAGAAGCACAGAAACTTGATACTATCTGGCTGTTACTGCTGTAATTATTGTTTTTTGAAACGGATTTAAAAATATTTTGTATAAGGAATTCAAACTTGGCTAAATATTTGATACTGAAGGATACAGATCATCTTCAGCATTTTTCAGAATTGAACCTATTCATGGAAGTATTTGTGTACCCATGCACAGTGCATGTATGAGTCAGAGGAAAACACAGGTGTAGGTCCCTCTTGAGTCCCACCTTGTGGAAGGCAGGGCCTTTCTTTTTGTTGTTCACCTCTTTGTATGCTAGGCTATCTGGTCCAAGAGCTTCCAGGGATTCTCCTGTCTATCTCCCATCTCACTGAAAGCACACTTTGATTATAGATAAGTGTCCCTGTGCTTGGTTTTATGTGGGTTTGAGTGGGGATTCAAGCTTAGCTTCCCACGAGGCATAGCACGCACTTTCTCCCCACAGCCATCTCCCTGGCTCAAATACACCTTAAATATTTTAACCTGAATTACATTGTACAGTTCAAAAGTGTAAATATTTGTGATAGTTTTATTGAAAATCGAAAAAGGATATTTGAATGGAAGGAAAATGACCCAGCCATTCCTAATTAAGAGAATTTTAGAGTATCAGGGCTATGGAGATTTGTTTTCAGACACAACAGCAAATACATAATAAATCTCAGGAATGTTACAGTTCAGATCTCTACTTGTCTGGCAGACAAGGCCACCTGAACTAGCTTCCTGGGCCACACCTGTTGGTGTGGACACACTAGGGCCACCCCAGATCTGCAGTCATTTTCTTTATCTCGTTCTGCTATCTCATTCTCTCTCCTGAGCCCTTCCCTTAATGAAACAACATTTAAAACAATCATTAAAGAAAGTTACCCTTTAAAGCTTCTTGTATTCGATGATATTAGCATGTTGTTCTGGAAGGAATCAAACCCACAATAGAAAAAGTGAGCAAAATGCAATATAAAAATGTGTCATTATGAGAGGGTTTATATTTCTTGGCAATAGTTGCTGTGACTTGCTGTGAACAATTATACAGAATCAGAGTGAGGACAATTTGGTTGTGTTTATGTTGACAATATCTTCTCCCTTTGACACATATTGTAATCTCTTTCTGATGGACCAAAATAGCAATGCCCAGGTTTGGTTAGGGATGCACAGTTTCCATCCTCAGTGTTCCCAATGAAGACACCCCAACTTTTACAGAACTTCCCCAAAGGACATTCCATGCATGCAAAAAAAAAAAAGACATTGATGCTGGGTAGAGGCAGAGATAGGTGGATGTCTGTGAGTTTGAGGTCAGCCTGATCTACAAAGCTAGTTCCAGGACAGCCAGGACTGTTACACAGAGAAACCGTGTCTCTAAAACAAACAAACAAAAAACCAACCCCCCAAAACCAAACCAAACCAACCAAGAAAACCAAAATAAACAAATAAGAAAGGACTTTGCTTTCAGCTCAATCCCCAGTACATTTTCCTGGACTAACAGTTAGCGTTTCAGCATATTTAGGACAGAAAACATATTTTCCTTCTCATTTAAGATAAAAAAGCATTATTTTATTTTCTATGGAAGCTTGCATGAAAACTCCACCCTCAACCCTCTGGCCCATTTATTTCCTACTAACTCTACGCTACTTCCTGTCTCTTTTCTTTCTGTGAAGTCCTGTGTGTTCTGGCAGCACAAGCTACAGACACAGTTATATGCAGGTGCGGTTCACCATAAAAACAGAAATCAGTTTGATTATCTTGCAAAAGTCATTCTCCAATGGGTATACCCTGCTTGATAAGGACCTTAGTATTCAGTTCTTGAAAGGTCTAATTAAGTATGTAGATTCAAAACTTCTATGAACAGTTGGCAGTATTCAGTATATATATATATATTTACACATATATATGTATATATACATCCATACACACATATATGTGTGTGTATATATAAGTGAGTGTGTTTTGTGTATGTTTGTTAATTGAAGTAGAAGTTCAGTAAGCAAATTAGGGAACCAGCAATCTTCAACTTTCAATCTAGAGGTAAATTCTCTTTAGACAACTCAGCTATTGGTCATAGAAGCACTAGGTTGTAGGTATTAAGGCAAACTGTTTTTACAAATAGGTCCATGTCTCTGTTCCATATGGGGAGCAAGGAGCCGTTTAAGAGTCCAGTCCAATTTGGAAGCAAGAGTAGGAAGAGACTTGCTTACTCAGACTTCTGATACTTGGCATGTGATGTAACTAAACGGTTCCATAGTACCAGGCTGGAGTTCCCATGATTTCAGAGTTAAGGCTGTATTTAGTTGCTTCCCCTGTATCCAGCAGAAATCCGGGAGAGGAGGTGGTGATCTGGGAATGTTTTAGCAACATCTGGCCGGAAAGAGGGCAGGTACTACCTTCTTAGGATTTTAACACCTGGCATGACCCTGACCGTGTACGCTGTCACAGAGGACCAGGATCTTTCAAAGTTGTAGTAATCAACCCACCAAGTTTATCCTCTGTCCTCCTAGCAGCTGCTCCCCTCATCCAGAAACCTCATACAAGTTCAATTATGCTTTTATTATACATTAGAACAAACAACAAGAAGAAAGGCAAGTCATTCTTCTGCATAAAACCTAAACCGTAGAACCTAAACTACTTCTACATTGATCTCCCAGGAAACCAGGGCTAGCAGTAACAGAATGGTTGACTAATTTATGATCTTCTCAGCGTAACCTGATCAAAGAATTGATAATGCTTTAGCGACTAGGGACTTCAAAGGTTGCATTTTTGGTGGAAGGAACACAAGCAGTCAATAAAAGTATTAGAAGTCATGTGTGGACTGTGCCCTTATTCTCTGCAATTGTTGAAACACAAGAAACCCAATCGAATTAGTTTTGAAGTACAAAACCAAAACCAAACAAAACACCCACCTCCCAAACAATACGGAAGAAAAACAACCAGATGCAAAGCCTGGAAAGTAATTTCAAGTCAGCACACAATATTCATGAAAGGAAAGCAAATCAAACAGATTGCTTAAGAATCTATAAGTGAAATAGAGATCATCTTTAGGTGCCATTTCCCTCTTGTATCCTATATCTATGCAAACTGAAAATTAGCGTGCATGATTATATGTAAGGCCATTATGGATCTTACCAAATTTCCCTATTTAATAACAACTCAGGATAAAGATTTCTCGTATATCTATCAATACATTGGGAAATGTTAGAGAGTTACAGGCCTTCTAAACCTTTAAATCCTATGATTTTCTAGTTGATGGGCCAAAAGGCCCTATGTCATGTCTCTGGCTTGCAGATGGCTCCTTTCCCTTCTGTGGAGCTCATTCCAGATCTTTCACCATTGAATTGCAGCAGCCCCCGACCCTTCCCGTCTGACATGCTGGATTGGAAAGGTTTTGGCTTTGGCAGAGGGGCGTTGTCTTGACCTGTATCTTTGGCCATCCACTTGTTCTGAGATAAGCGGCCTTTGCAGATCACCAGTGTGGACTATGGGCCGATGGACATCACAGCCTGGTATTTCGCTCTCTGGTCCTGCTTGGGTGAGACTGCATGTGAAGCTAGCCTGGGTTTCACAGCTTCTGGAGGCTAGCTGTCACTCATTGCCCAATGCAGACATATATGTCTCAGGAACTGGGATGTTTGCTTTGTAAGACACCGGTACAAGGACATTTATAAGAAATGCAATTTCACAAAGAGGAGAGAAAAGGGACAGGCTTGTAATTGATGAAGGGGAGGAAAACCCAGCCTTCCTGTGCTCTCCTTATCAATGTGAGATGAGGATGGGATGAGTGGACCAAAGGGGCATTAGCTGTAGATTCACTTTCTCGACTTACAACACCTTGCAAGATAATTTAGTAATGAAGACCTCTTCTGCAGACTGGCAGCCTTATTTATCTGTTCCTGATCACAGTCATTTATACATCCTTTGTGGAAGGTGTCATATTTGGGCGCCAGAGTCTAGCCCGTTGTATGAATTTACAGAGGGACACGTCCTTTAAGGACAACTAAAATGACTGCTTTTATCATGAGGATGCTTCCCACAAAAATAGCTTTTTGAATTATTTCAGTGATAGACACACTCGATTTTGGCTTAGCAATCAGTATCATTATTTCTAATCCAAGAATAGGACGGCATGTCTCAAAATGGCTTTAAAGTGCAGCTCTCCCCTGTTGTTTTATACGGTAAACAAAGTCAGCTGGAGACGTCTGTAGGCCCTGAATGAAGCGAAATGAGGAGAGGGTGGGGCAGTTTGGGGTGTGCCTGACAGGTAGGACAGAGGATCTGGGTCTGGCTGGGTACCAGCTGAACTAGTCAGGTGACCTTGGGCAGACCATACCTCCCCATTCAGTATCCTCTCTGTTTCACAAAGTGTAGGAAGATTGCAAAGAAATGAACATCTCTGACAGCGCACTGCATGCCTGCTGGGGAGCCCCATCCACAGACTCTCAGCATGAAGGAGAAGACCCCCTGCCCCCATTTCAGTTCCCACATGTATAATTTTAGGTTGGGGAGAAAGTTATGTGTCACCCCAGACCCCTCAATTTACCCGAGGAACTGAGACTTCTCAGTTTAGTCTCTCCCTTCTTTTCTTTTTCTAGGCCATACTGAATTCCACAAGGACCCGAGGTCTAGGTCATCCTGGAACTCCAACCATGCAGGGCATTCTCATTGCTCTGGTTCACTCTATAGACCCGGTGCCTGTTCGTGTTCATGGTACCAGCCTCCACCACAAAATATTCACTCTGTGCCCATTGTTCTTAATCTGCCCCCTTTCCCTGGCATCTTCATTTCTCATCTAGAGGACCCCTGCTGGCATTCTGCTGAATCTTCTGGGTCTCCTGTGGGTCTCCTCTTGGGGGCAGGTAGTTTCTGGCACTGTCAAGCTGAAAGAATACTTCTGTTGTTTGTTTGTTTCTCTCTCTCTCTCTCTCCTCTCTTTCTTTCTCCCTTTCTCTCTCTCTCTTTCTTTCTTCCTTTTTCCCTTTCTCTCTTTCTCTCTCTCTCTCTTTCTTTCTTTCTCCTTTCTCTCTCTCTTTCTTTCTCCCTTTCTTTCTTTCTTTCTTTCTTTCTTTCTTTCTTTCTTTCTTTCTTTCTTTCTTTCTTTCTTTCTCTCTCTCTTTCTCTTCCTTTCCTTTTTAAAAATGAGCATCAGCGTCTTGCCTGCATTTGTGTCTGTGTGAGGGTGTCATGTCCCCTGGAACTGGAGTTACAGACAGTTGTGAGCTGTCATGTGGGTGCTTGGAATTGAACCCGGGTCCTCTGGAAGAGCAGTCAGTGCTCTCAACTGCTGAGCCATCTCTCCAGCCTCTGCTTCTGTTTCTTAAATATTCACAACACTGTTTTCCCTCTAACTTGAAGCAGCTAGGACATGATAAGAGACAAAGATCGAAAGGAAAATAACATCGTCAATGAAAGGCGAAGTCTTATTTGTTGGGCAGGTATTGGTGTCGTGAATCTAGAAACCATTTGAGGCAAGTATATCTTTGTCTCTAGTTCACATACACATTGACTGGAGTTTGTGGCAGTAACTCTTTCTCTTATTTTCCTAAACAAGGAAGGACACAAATATATTTATTTAAGGCATGCTGGTTCCTGCTGGTAGCAGCTCTGCCACCTTGGAAGGAGGGCTTTCTGGGTTGCTCTTTTAATGTTCACCGGGAAGCAACTCCAAAGTTCTCAAAGCTAATCCAAGCCACATTGCCCTGCCTTCCCTTCCACCTTCCACAGCAGGGAGTGAAGGCTGTCACAAGGAAATATCATGTGTGTTGTCCCATCTTTCAGTTCACACCTCTTTCTGCACCATCCAACCTCAGGATTACCCTGCAGATCTCCCATTTCCAAAGTAGATAGCTGACGTTACTGTGGTATTTGGATGTGCTTTTAAAAGACGTGTATGAAAGTCTGGGGCTTCTCTGGTGAATGAGCTCCTGTGTATCTGACTCACATCACTAGAACCGTCAGGATCTCCCTTCCACAGGGGGATACGGTTCCCAGGATGTGCACAGTATTCATGACTTCCATATCTCCACGTGACCTGAAATGACAGAAAAACCTCAGGACATCTAAGATTCATTTCGGGGGAAAGCTGTTCTTTGACAACTGAACCTCTCGTCTGGAGGAAGGACCAAGAGGAATGGATTGGATATCACACAGCCATGGCATTTCAGTTATCTTCCTAGATGCTCATGTATTTATTCAAGTTTTATCAAGGGTTTATTAATACTGGCGTCTTAAATGTAATCCCAGTGACCAAAGAAAATTGTCTGAAAATTGAAAATTATAGTAGTTAATGTTTACTGAGAAATTCAGAATCTCAGAGCAGTTTGGCAAAATAATAAATCTCAATTAATTGGCATATATGTATGCATGTGTGCACACACATATATGGTGTATGTCTGCACACTATGGTTACCTGGTTGTCTGTGCCAAGACGGCATTCATCTCAGTCAGCTGGGGCCACTATAACAAAGTACCATAGGCTGAGCAGCTTTCTTACAGGTTCTTAAGGTTGGTACCAGAATGCTGGGTTCTGGGAAAGGATAACTCAGGCTCTCAGCCATTATTATTGTTATTATTATTATTATTTGTAAACTCTCACGTGGTGGGAAAAAATAGGAGAGCCTTTGGGGTCCTTTTGTAAGGGCATTCTGAGGGCTTTGCCTATAAGACCTAATTACCTCTTTAAGACTCCTAATATCATCACTTGGGGTGGGGTTCAAATATGAAATTTGAGGGTAATACTTAAATTTAAGTCCACTGCACTGTCCATTTATAGTCTTGGACATGGTGACCAAGAGCCCTTAAATTTCCATATTTAATAATATGCTTTTACACAAAGGTTACGTGAAGCGGATGGGACCCTTCCTTATAAGCATCTCGATCTTGCTTTATCTAGTCGCAGTGACTTCATTCTCTGAACTCAAAGCTCCACCCAAAATGTGGGGTGACAAGAGGCTTTCTTGACTCTTTCTATCTGGCCTGGGTCCCTTTTCCTCTTGATGGTACTCTGCTATTACAATCCCAGCTGTTCACTTCTGTGCGTGTAACGCACGTGTGTGCACAATATATGTGATCCAGTTCTATCATTCTCCACCATATTTCTTTGAGAGCTCACACTAAGCCTGGAGCTAGGCTGGTGGCCAGAGAGCCCTCGTGATCCTGGTTCCACCCTTTCCTCTCAGCACCAGGGTTACATGTGTGTGTGTGGCCACACCTGGCCTTTTACCCAAGTGCTGGTTTCGAAACTCGGGTCTTCATACCTGCACAGTAAGCACATTTAGCCACGGAGTCATTTTTCTAGCTTGTGCCTGTTTCTTTTTTTTGTTTTTCCTTTTCTTTCTTCCTTTCCTCTTTTGTTCTTCCTCTTTTTTTCAGTAGAAATGGCTTTCATATGTGCCTGTGTGCATGTAAGTATATACATATGTGCCTGTGTGTGTGTATATACATATGTGCCTGTGTGTGTATGTATATACACATGTGCATGTGTGTGTATGTATATACATATGTGCCTGTGTGTATGTAAGCATATATATACATGTGCCTGTGTGTGTGTATATACATATGTGCCTGTGTGCATGTATGCATATACATATGTGCCTGTGTGTATGTACGCATATACATATGTGCCTGTGTGTGTATATACATATGTGCATGTGTGTATATGTATATACATATGTGCCTGTGTGTGTATGTATATACATATGTGCCTGTGTGTATGTATATACATATGTGCCTGTGTGT